>BGPR01010705.1:0-24964 GCA_013235015.1 Araneus ventricosus
CCCCTCCTCTGCTGTCTCCTAACTACAGTAGAGAAGGGGTAGGAGGTATGAATCGTATTTGATTCATACGGCTATCAACGTGTGAAGTATCTGAGATTCGAACCATCGATCTAAATAGATGGCCCCTCCTCTGCTATCTCTTAACTACAGTAGAGAAGGGGTAGGAGGTATGAATCGTATTTGATTCATACGGCAATCAACGTGTGTTCTTTACTTTCATATATAAATTAAAATAGCAATAATTATTCTATACAGAAGGCTCTACCTAATTAGGCGATTAAATGAGTTCTATACGTCAAGAGTTTAATTAATAAAGCATCTTTGTTTCCACAAATGATTGATTTGATTTTCGGGATGGGAAGAATACCTGTTTTAACCGAAAACCGGTTTCGGTTAACCGGTTTCTTTCGGTTATTTTTGTGTCCCGGTTATAACCGGTTATTTTTAAAAAAAATCCAATAACCGGGTAAAAAAACCGGATTGGAAGATAGACTCAATTTCAGGTTCGATTAGACTAATATTTACCAAGTTATGAAGCTTTAAATTTCATCATCTTAGGCCAATCAACGACAACCGCTTCCTCGAGTCGTCTGTTGGTTGGCAGATTACTGAAAGAGTCTTTATGAACAGATACGTATTGGCCTATGGATTGATTTCTGTGGAAACAATATAAATAAAAAAATTTGTCTATTCTTTTGTCAAAACCGGTTATTTTGAGCGGTTATAACCGCCAGATTAAACCGGAGGTGAAAAAACCTGAATAACCAAAAACCGGTTGTTTTCGCAAATAACCGCCATCCCTATTTGGTTTATTGGACAAACATCCTGCTTTCAGTTTTCTCCAGATTTATTTAAGGAAATGGTTAGATGTCGAAAATAACATCTGATATGACACCCTAATGTTCAAACTTTTGCGCTTAATCAGTGTCAGGATGTGGGAGATATGAAGGTCCATTGTGCGAGCATGCATAAGATCCACATACACATCAGATTTTCGGTGGAATCCGGTGTCAAACATGCGAATCAGGAACCGAAAGTCTACCATAAGGCTCCATGTTTAGTAAATGAATAAAAAGGTGGCCATCCGACCCCAGATTCCCCAATAGTTCATACAAAAATATTAGTTTTTTTAAAACGCTCGATAAAAACAATTGATTTTAAATTTCTGTTCTTTGATAGATGTATAAAGTGACCAGAAGTTCCGGACTGGGAGAGTCCTGATTTTCAGTCCTTTGTCTCCATTAGAAAAATGTTCTGGATTGTTCCATTTTTACTTATCAATATGTAGTTCATATTGAAAACAATTAATTAGCCTTAGTTTTTCGAACAGTTAGCTTCCGAAGAATTCTCCTTTCCTACTTTGCTTTACAAAGAACATCTTCCGAAGAATTCTCCGTTTCTACTTTGCTTTACAAAGAATATCTTCCGAAGAATTCTCCGTTTCTACTTTGCTTTACAAAGAATATCTTCCGAATAATTCTCCGTTTCTACTTTGCTTTACAAAGAATATGATTACCTACATATGAGCGGCGTGGGCGAAACAGATTGGACGAAAAAATATATCAAAGCTGTTAGATTTATAACCACTTCATATTGTGGAAAATGTCTGTGTTAAAAGATTCAGAGTCATTTGGATCGAATAAAGCAGGTTTTATTTACAGCATGGTCTATCATACATGACAAGCAGAATCACAGTGAAGATAAAATGAAAATCACTCATATATATAGATTTTCAAGAGGATTAAAAAGACAGAAAGGCAGCCAATGGGGATTCATAATGATACAATGAAACAGCGAATAGAAAACATTAATACGACAACAAATCAGCTCTATTTAAAAAGGCGTGAGGTTTCTGAAACTTAGTGATGTAATGTGCGAATACTCTATTCTAACAAAAGCAATAGAAAAATATATGATTTATGGGTTTTTTAATTTGCTTGTTTTCAAAAATTTAAATACTTAAATATTTCATTGGCTCTGAATTTTAATTTTACTTCGCACTTTTATATAACATGGATTGTTTCGTGTTTGTAAAGATGAAATTTTTTTAAGCCGATTTTTCAATCCTGTTTTGAAATTTTGTACATTTATGTATTCACGATGACATTGCACTATTATAATATTTTAAGAATTGAATTATCGGTTAATCGATAAATTTCATTAAATTTTGATTCCGCACGAGTGGCGCCACCTGGTATTGAATTTGAGGAAAATTAATTTGAAGATTCCAAATTAATTATTATAACGAATTGTTAATTAAAATATTAAAGATATAAATTTAAAAAAATCTACTTTTTAGCTTACTAATTAAAGTATGCTTTAAAAAAAATTTTTTTTAAATTTTTTTCTTATTTGTTTATTTACATATTTTTTGGATTAAAACTTTGCCAATATCCGTCTCCAAGTTCTACCCCTAGCCAGTGTCCTTGATCGGGCTCCCTGATTCCTGACTGTCCTGACTTGAAGGTCAGAAGGTGTAGTCACTTTACTCTTTATATTGCGAATCAATTAACTAACAAGTTTTTAATTTTATTTTTACACAAATATATAAGTTTTGGCTTAGGAAAGAGGAAAAACCCTTTTACAATTAAATAAAATAACTTTCTAAATTCAATTATTAATTAACAGTTTTAATTTTTGCCTTAAGCTGCCATCTACTGCTTACTGTTGGAGCTACAAACTTCGCGTTGTTGTGTATACTGTCAGGAAAAATGGCCATTTTACGAAAATATACAGGGTACCAGAGAATTGTTGGACGCACTTCAAAAATTAATAAAAAAGACCAATAACGTTACAACTTCGGTTTTTCTTTAAAAGAGAGCGCATTTTAAAAAGATTTTTCCTTCAGATGGGGACTCGCCGTTACGGATGTCTAGGTGGTCGTAAATTACTGAAAATCTCCTATTTTTGAGAGCCATTATTTGCGAAGCTATTAAAGCTAGAAGAAAAACAAAAAAGCATGTATTTGTAGGGAATTTTACGTTCTTTAATTTGTTAAAAGAATTGTAATTCGAAAACTGAACAGTTTTCGAGATATTCAAGAAAAACTAAAAAAGGAAACCAGAAACCGCGCATCGCCTTCTGCTGATCGGTAGCCATTGCGAATGGAAATCTCTCGCTGTAGCAAATTTAGAACGTCGTAATGGTACGCAACCTATCTGAAAAAATAACGTTTCTCATTTAAAAGAAAAACTCCCCATCGGGGGGGGGGGGGGCCGGGGGTTCGCGGAGGAGAAGCTGCCGTATAAGTAAGCAGGCTCTCGTCAACCCGATGGCACAATAATGGTGGTGTGGCTCTTTGGGTCCACTTCCGATGACGGGTCGTACCTTACCTCACCCACGGCGGCCAGCCTACCCGGAAGGGTGTAAAACCTTTCAAGGGCCGCCGGGGAAAGAGAGCCAACCACAGCACTCAGCAAGACAACAGGGCCCAGCCCCCGAAACAGTATTTATTGAACTTTCAAAGAAGGTACACAAATCACCAGAACAGGCTATATTATAACAAATATAGGAACAAATGTCAGTTTATAATAAACAAACAATACAAATATATATAAACTCCGCCTATCTGGGACAAGAGCAACATACTACAAACAACAATATTTTAAACAACAAGACAGAAAAACCTCAAATACAAACACAAGAACACCAACACATTCGGAACGTATGTACAAAACCCCGTGGGTAGGGTGCAGAGATCAAATGATCTCAAAAGTCCCCAAAACAAGGCAGAAACACCTTGAGATTACATCAAATAGCAAGGATTATCAAAATAAAAAAAAAAAACCAGATTAACAAAACAGAAAGACAGAGCCGCCTTTACCCTATTGTTGAAGAACACACCTGTGGAGAAATGGACAATCTCTGTCTGAAATGCGGAGGGTTGTATTTCCGGGATGAAAAGAATACCAGAGGAATTTACACTCATTGTTGTCATAATGGCTCCGATGAATTATCAGTGCATTTCAAAAATAACATAAGGTCGTACCAGTGCTTCAATGGGTGTACAGATTGTACCGTCTACAGGGAGAGGAGCATATCGCTTCAGAATTCATGGCCAAATTTATCACAGGACCTATCATCTACACCCAGATGAAGCAGGAGGTGAAAGCACAAATACAACACACTTCAACAATATTATAACACACATTAGGCATGTGTCACGTGACCTCGGCTATTATTCGATTTAGCCCGTGCAACGCCGGGCCATACAGCTAGTAATATAATAAACTTCAAATTACAAAGAAATCAAGTTTCAAAAGTACCCAAGAACAAAACCAAAATACAGAATTAAGAAAATAAAGCAAAAACAAATCAAATAATCAAATACACTACTATGCAAAAGTCGTTGCTAAGCAACAGCAAAATACCAATAAACAAGACATCAAAACAGTAAAATAACAACAAGACAGGAAACAACAGGGTCGTACCCTGGCAAAACGGGGGGTTGCTGCAAGAGCCGCTCGTATTGGGGGCTATTATGCAGGAACCACAGTGTCCGACTATCTGTTGCGCCGGCCTATCTTTCAGTTGTTTAACCGGATGCTTAGGCAGGGAGGGGTGATGCTCCTTTGGTCTTAAAAGAAAATCTGAAGGTAAAATTATTAGTTTTTTCTATTGATTTTTGAAATGCGTCTAACAATTCTCAGACACCCTGTTCTTTAAACCTCTGAACGCTCAATTATTTTGAACTTTTAGCTATCAGGTTAGAAAACTTCTCTTTTAAAGGAAATGAATCGACCTTTTTTGTATTTAATTATATTTCTGAAATCTTAAGAACACTTGTTCTTAAAGAACGTGGTTGCTTAAGAAAATATACATATAAATACGAGCCATTTGCTTTTGAACTGAACATGAAAAACGGGAAAAGATGTTTGCTCCGCTCGGAGGGTTAAAGTAGCGGGTTAAGCAACACCTAAAAAAATAATCTTAAGCAAAACCTCCAAAACACCCGGATGTGCTGTCAAAGGTCGCAGTTCACAGGTTGAGGTATTTCGGAGACCTATAACAGTGTCGCGGGTTGCATAGAATTCCCATCCACTAATTTGCGGGGAGAAATATATTCCCTTAATTATTCCCTTCCTTCGAGAGGGAGCAAAGGATATTTCCTTCCATAAATTCCCTTTTCCCTTCTCGGTTGCAGTGAAAGGCATTCCGGTGGTTGCAGGAAGCGGGCCTTGAATGGACGATTGATTGGGTCTCGGAGCCAACTATTTATCATCCATATTTAGAGATCCCATAGCGTAATTGAACCGTTTTTGAAAGTGCCAGTCCTCTACGAAGATGGATGGATCCTTCTTTTCATGGATGGATGTCGATTGCGCTCCTCCGACCACCCCCGCACTGACCACCACCCCCATTCGAAAATGTTCGGTTGGAACTTTTGTGACACTCTCTTCAACATTGGGAAACTTTAGGTAACCTTCGTTGAAAGGTCTTGGAGATATTTCCAGCTGTTAAAATGTTATTAAGTATGTGCTTTTATATTGCTGGAAGTGTGTTAAACGTTTGATAAATGGTTATTTTCCGAGAATATCTATAGATGTATTCTCTTTATTTGTGAATTTCTTGTGCCTTTTCTCGTATGCCCATTCGTTAAAGCTCTTTTTTGTAATCCGTGAAATAAACAGAGTTTGTGTATTTAGTGAGAGTTCGCGGCCAGCACCCATTTTGCTCAGCACTGTCCTGCCACCTCGCTGCTTCGAGGGTCTCAGCCGCTACTTTTTTCAGTTTTAAATACTGAGTGAAGATCAGTGGAACAGATTAAAAAACCATTGCAGATTTCATATTCTTTGTAGAAAACAGATTCCTTTAAAATTGTAAAATATTTCAATAAACCTCATCTAGCTGTAATGTTTTGTATAATTTTCTCACGAATTTCGGCATGGAAGTCTTCAGATCCATAAATACAGAAAGATATCGCCCTAAATAAACAGTTTCCATCGCCTACAATAGGTATTTTACAATATTTTTGACACGCCATTGTGATGGAACTGTTAAGATCTATATATTTAAAACAATATGGTAAAACCTTCAGACAGTTCGACAGCCCCAACAACTCGACGGATTTCGATAATTTTTATTTCATATGAAATATTATGACGTCTAAATATGTCATCCTGCCCCCCCCATGTTCGAACAAAATCGAAAACACATGTAGGAAATGAACGGTGGAGAAGTGTTTTTTCGATTTCGTTCAAAAATGGGCGGAGAGTAGGGCAAGCGACCCTTCATTGCAAATCTGGACGTCGTAAGCTTTCATATAAAATAAAAATTGTCGAAATCGGTCTGGTGGTTGTTGCTGGCGAACTGTCTAAAGGGTTTTTCCCCATAGAGAGTGTACAGTGGGAAAGTGTTTTTTCCAATTCCGTTCGAAAACGGGGGGTGGGGGAGCAGGCGACCGTTGATGACATATCCAGACGTCATAAGCTTTTATATGAAATGAAAATTATCGAAATTCATCGAGTGGTTGGGGCTGACGAACTGTTTGAAGATTTTACCATATGGGTAAATCTTGTAGAAATCCCTCAGCCCCAACCACCAGACCGATTTCGACAATTTTTATTTCATATGGAAGCTTATGACGTCTAGATTTACAATGAAGGGTTGCTTACTCCCCACCATCCCGTACTCTCGAACGAAATCGAAAAAACTTTTCTTCACCATACATTCTCTATATTTTTGTTCAGTTTCGTTTGAAACTGGTTGTTGGTGGTGAGCAGGCGACCCTTCATGACATATCTAGACGTCCTGAGCTTTCATATGAAAAAGAATTGTCGAAATCGGTCGAGTGGTTGAGGCTGGCGGACTCGGTCAATGTTTTTTACCACATTGTTTTAAATATATAGATTGATAAGAATAGTCGATTATGCTTGATTAACTTATTTTTGACTTAGAATGGCTTTCATAGATAGGTAAACAGATTAAAGCGTTAAAAATTTCAAAAATTCAGTTCCTGACGACTTTTGACGTTGCTTACAAGGTCTTGTGGTTGAACTGATTGAAATGATGTGAAATATATTTATAGCATGTTGATGCAGATACGTCATTGTTTGCAAATAATAGAGGCACCATATGAAGATGAAAGCACTGAGATGAATTCTGCCCTGCGCATTACGAAATTATTTCAAGTTCTGTTTAGCTTAGTTTTAGTGAGTTCACAGTTTTGAAGCAATATGTAGGTTACTATGGGAGGGAATTCGAAATTTTAAATCGTAGTGAGATGATTACAACGATACCTGGGATGGTATTTCTCTCTCCAAATTTCCACGCATCTATTTTTATATATTTTTACTGATCCTTGTTTGCCCGAGCAGTAATTCAAGCTATTTTCTCCCCACCGAGGTGGGTCGAGCCATGTTTACACTCCCAGCTCTCTTGTATTTAAAATTACTGCCCCTGTTCGGGCAATGCCTGTTTCATTTTTTTTTTATTGTACCCAATAAATCCCGTCCTCCACATGCTGGTGGAGGTCTCCCCACTGGTCCTCTACCGACCTTACACCCTTTTTGGGTAGGCCGGGCCAGTGTGGGTATTTTTACGCCACGCCAGGGGAGGACGTTTGACCCTCGACGTCAGATTAAATGTGCACCAGGTCCAAATAGACTGTGGATCTTCGGTGGAATCGAATTTAGTCATTGTCCAGCTGTCCCGTGTCCATTCAACCGGTTCGGTTGCTGTAATGGAAACATGCACGGGGCATGGGGCGACGTTCTGTCCTAAAGCTAAGACCTTATCTTTTATTACCACATAATGAATGTGTGATGCTGCAGACATCAGTTAATTTTTACCGCGTCTGACTTCGATAGGGCGGGTAGATGCTTAATTAATCGCACAGGATGCTTTTAAAGTTGGTTGAGAAATCAACATCGTGATCAGAAATAATAATTGATGTCTCTTCAACAATGTTCATTTAGTTTTAAACGAATTCACATAACCTATTCAGAATTGGTGGTCGGAGCTGAAATTTGACATCTGTCCCTCAAAACAAAACTTTTCTGTCTAGAATGAAATTCTAGAAGTGAATAATAAAAATCTTGCTAATAAGAATTTATACTCTTTTAACTAACTTCACCCAGTAACTCAATCTCTATAGTGCTCTCTCAGACATTTCACCAATAACAACGACTCGCCACGGCGAAGACGAGTCAAGAATATGTTCAAGAAATTTGGAGAAATGATAGAACTTTCAGAAATATTAAGAGAACATGAGTAACCTGATTTCATAACACTGACGAAAAAGAAGCACCGCTACAATGCTCAAAATAACTGTTCTCACAAATTGTGCATACAAACGTATAACGGTGGATTGACTTCAGAAATGCCACGTGAAGTGTCTGCAAGCTTATTCTGTCAGAGACGATAGAAGAAATTCTAATTGCAGTCAAGCTGATTGCCAACACTTCACTTTGAGTCAAATTTTGTTTCTACGAATGGAATGAGTTCAATTAACTCTTTAACCCCGAGACGACATTTTTATTCTACCCAGATAGCAATTTTAGTTTGCAGCAAGCTTGCCACAAATTTGTCATGACAAGAGTGCAAGCTTGCAGCAAGTTAACGAAAGCTTCGAAGTCACCATGAAATGAACTTGCAGCAAGCTTGCCGTGCAAACTTATTGCAAATTACAGCAAAAACAGAGTACGAAACACAACCCACCTCCCCGAACTCGCGACCTCCCGGTTCCGAAGCGAAGACGCTAACCATTGAGCCAGTTGAACTCTGACAGGAGAAGATAGATTTCGCTAATACATCGTTCGATTCGATTCGCATACGATTTATTTTTAACTATTTTCTGGATTTCATTAATTTTTTGAGTTGAGAATATGATTTGAAGTCAAAGAGAGAGCGATTTTCGCTAATAACTACGTTTTGCTAGTAGAATAAATTATGAAATTAGAGTTTAAAAGTAATTACTTTAAAATGGGACAAAATGTCTAGTTATTATTGTTCAACAAACACTGACTGTTTTTTAGATTTAATTTTGTTTATAAACGTTAAAATTTCAACATTAAGAAAAAGGCGATATAGTTTTCTTTAAAGTGAGAGTGATATATTCAGTAAAAAAAATGGAAAATGTTTCAAAAAATTTTTTTATAAAAAAGTTATTTTTTTCACAAATTATCAATGATTTATTGAATTAATAAAAAAGAATTACGGTCTAGGAGATGCTATTAAAAATCGGATGTTTTTTAAAACAGAGACAAAGATAATTATCTCTTTATTGTGCTATCTTTGCAGGAAGCTTGTTTTGAAAAATTGCAGCAAGTTTGATTTGCAAAGGAGGTGGCGCTATTTGTCACATCGAACTTGCTACAAGTTCGATTCAAGTTTGACACGTCAAATTTTGCCATGACAAGTCAAAATCAAACTTGCTGCAAACTTACGTGCTATTTGGGTAGATGCTTTAAAACCGGGCCTTTTTGGGAGGAAGCGACATGAATTGGACTCTCCCAACCTTGTGGTCATTTACCCCACCCCCTGCTATAACCTTCTCTTAAGGCGCACGGAAATGGGCTGTGGTTTGCATGGATAATTGGACCCCCCACCGCGCTTATCTCCTAAGCGATCTCAGAGCCTTGCCTCCCCTAAAAAGAAGCCAACCGCCTCAGACCGGCCTTCGTCACTTTTAAGGGGAAATTTTTAGACCTCCCGGGGCCGCCTCGCTTGCTGTGAGAGGGTTAATGATTTTTCGATAACTGCGTCTAATCTCAAAAACGTCCTATTAAAGGGGGGGATTTTGACAGAGAACAGGACAGAGAGACAAAGAATTATTGAAAATAAATTACATTATTCTTTTCAACCACTCTCAAAGTTACCTGTTTTTATTTTCTAATTATTTTCCATATAAGGTCATTTAAACTTCCCATTCAATAGTTCATCCAAGGGAGTGGAACTCTACTGCCTTATTACTACGACATCTGCACTAGTTTGCATGCAGTGGGTTTAAAAGTCTTCTGTTACACAATCTGTAGATCAGCGGCTTTCTGTTAAGAAATAATTTTAATACAATTATTGAATAAGTAATAAATTCAAAATTGATACTAGATAAAAATTTTGATCTATCCATAGAAAAAGCAGAATGAAAAAAAAATCAGCCTATAACTACAAGTTTTTGCAAAATTTCTTAGCTTGAAGTATTTTTAAAAAGAATAGAACGAAGTGAAAAACTAAAACAAGATGGAGGAATCTGGCTTTGCACTTTATCAAGAGTCACACAAAGCAAAGATTCAAACAGGAATTTTTCTGTTAAGGGCTTGACATCAGTCAAAAATAAAGACCCTTATGTGACCCGAAACTCTTGAAGTGGAAGAGTAAAGAAATTTAAAAAATATACAGTGTGCCGTCTAAAGTCCGTTGTCACCCCAATAATCTCTGAACGGCAAGAGCTATAGTCATAAAAGTGGGGTCTAGGTATAGTAAAGTTGCCATGCGCTACGCAAGAAAACCGCTTACAGCGCCACCTGGCGACAAAATTCGGAGTTAGCGTTCCTATCTAAAAAACGGTACGAAATACGGGAAAAAAGTCAACCACAAAGTTGTTCAGCATCATCGATTTAGTAAGAGAAGACACCTTCCGCACAAAAATGAGACAAATGAAAAGCACATTTGTTTGATCACGTTGAACAAAACTGCACTTGCCGGAAATGAGGCTCATCTATATGTCATGCTCAAAATGGTGTCCTTCAGCAACAATACACATCTGGACACGGGACTGTACTTTCCGCTGCACATTGTACAACATGGCAGGTGACACGCTGTCACAAGCATCCGTAATAAGGTTTCGAAGTTCCTGCAATGTTGGTGGAGGGGTTGCATACACTCGCTGTTTAATGTATCCCCACAGAAAAAAGTCAAATGGGTTCAGGTCAGGTGAACGTGGAGGCCATTCTACGCAACCACCATACCCGATGACTTGTTGCTGGAATATGTCCCGAATGTACTGTTGGACACTTGATACCTTGTGCGGAAGGGCGCCGTCGTGTTGAAACCATACATTCCGGAGGTCACTCAACCGGAAATCCTCTAGAAACTCGGATATTACGTCCTTCCTTTTCTTTTTTATTCCGCGTTGTGTCGCGTTACAATTTTTGGAGTTGCGAACCAAACAAATATGCATTCAACGCCTTCTATTTTTAACATTACTGTGCGGAAAGTGTCTTCTCTTACTAAATCGATGATGCTAAACAACTTTGTAATTGACTTTTTTTCCCGTATTTCGTACCGTTTTTGAGATAAGAACGCTAACTCCGTATTTTGCCGCCAGGTGGCGCTGCAAGTGGTTTTCTTGCGTAGCGCGTGACAACTTTACCATACCTAGACCCCACTTTTATGGCTATAGCTCTTGCCGTTCAGAAATGACAACGGACTGTAGAGGGCACACTGTATCTATTTAAAGTATAAGAATTCTAACATTCACTCTTCAATTTAAAAAATTCGACTAACATCAGAAAGCATTCGATTCATCATAACCAATGAATGCAATTTCGTTGAAAAACCAATTATCCACCAACATCTTTACGGATCAACTACAATTTCTTTCACATTTCCTTTAACCGAAAAATATCTTTCGCTAATGAATTACTCCGAGCAGAGATTCTGTTGAATCCGAAGATGTTGCACGAAGTTATTATTAAACAATATCTCACCCAGCCCCCATAGTAGTTAAGTGATTGCTCCTCCGAAGAAAATGAACCATTAGCCGACGCCTGAGAACTTTGTAGCGATTCTTAGTTTCCAGGACGTCATTAGGGGATGTCCTTTCGTCCACAAACTTGCTTTTGATGGTCGTTCCGAGTCCTCCAGAAATCTCATTTCCCGGAATCGTTTAGACACTTTTTTCTCGCTCCGGACCTCCTTTTATGGTGGGGACGGTGGCAACGTGGAAGTTATCGTCTGCCGTTACACGGGGAAGAAGCAAGAAAGCGCAGGTTAAAAGAAAAGGGATAAACTGTGGAATTTCTGGTCGGTGTCATCTCGAGACTGCTGCCATTTCTGCTCGCACTTTTAGGAGTGCCGCCATTTTTCAAATTAAAAGATACGGAACCTTCTTCAATAAAACGTCATCTTGTTTTTATTTACGCATTTAAAAGATTGTTTAACAGGGAATGAAACACGTCGAGTCCGTGAGAGTTCTTTTTAAAGACGTTTCTTTATGGATCTCGCGAATGAAAGAACTAATTTGCAAAGGTATGGTGAAGAAACCGTGATTTCCCCAGAGATTTCCATTAAATGCGACGCCATGAGAGTTTTTTCGGGGCAGCTAATGAGAACTCATTGAGGCGATCTCTACTCGCTTTTGAATTTGGAATCAATATCGCGCGAATGCATTTATTAAAAGTAAGAAAAAAGACGGTATCTTCACATTTTTATTGAAGTTTTACTTCCATGGTCGTTTTGAAATGTGATGCTTGATGAAAAAGGGGGATGAAATGTCTATAGAGAGATAGCATTTTAAAATAAATATTTTGGCATATTTTAGAGAAAAGTAATTCTCGGGATTTCTTTTAAGATTACGGAGAGATCCATACATTTCATTAAAATTCAGACTCGCTTTGCTGAAATTTGAATACTTGTTCATAGATAGAAAATCTTAGATCTCTCGATGATATCATTGGAGTTTTTTCTTTTTTGGCTCTAGAGATAATTGAATGATAAATACTTGTTTCATTGCTAAGACATAAAAGTATAAGACATAGCCGCCGTAAAATATATTCTATGTGTGATATGCTCTTTTTCCAATTATATTCACTTTGAGAAGTTTATATTCACTAAGGTAACCTTTTCTATGAAGTGCGAGTAACTTTATCGGATTTTTTTTTACTTTATCGTATCTGAAGTATAAGTATCCTGAACAAAATACTAAGAAATCAGAATTTACAGCAAATTAAGGCTATGAGAGCACTTACTTGCAAGGCACTTCCCGATAGAGGATAAAAAGGAGGTGGAAGTCTGAGTCTGGAAGTGTTTCAAAACCTTAAATTCAGTGTTCATCATTTGTAAATTCGAAAATGGGCTGTAATCAAAAACATCCATGACTGTAAACAAAAGTATGTAGTGTGTGGCCGGTAGCGTGGTCCCAAAATTGCAGGAATTCAGGTGTTCTTGAATTTGATAGCAAATTCCCGCATGGACAATTCATAGTCAATGACTTTTGTTCGGAACAAATAATTTCCAAAGATGCAAGATGCTGTCCCAAAGGAATCATTACCCTGCCAGAAGCTTGTTACAGGCTAATTTTCGACTAGGTCATTTTATTTCCGAGCATACCTTGTTGGGAACTGTATCGTATGGAATAATTCAGCTTTTTACCTCTGCGACGTCTTCGGATAACAGAAACCAAAATGGATGTGCCTGTGTCCAAAAGCACACCGATACTGGACTGTGGGCACCACATGACTGTGCGCTTAGTGTGGTCAAACAAATCAGTTTCTACTTGTATTCCGGTGAAGCAAGTTTTGGCTTCACCAGGAGGCTTGAAGAAGCGGACTATATTCAGAGATCGGTGAAGCTCGGAGATGGAAGTTAATTGCTTCGGGAGTGAGTTTTTCAGCAACTGGCTTATGGTCACTATTGCAAATTAATATTCAGAGTCTTTTCTGTTAGCATACCCCCATCCTGACTGACACTATCGTCTCTTAAATGAACTTCTTGCTTTAAAAGGGTGAATAATCTCCCATTTTTTTACCAAGGTAGCAAACGAACTGTTTATCGCGCCAGGTGTGTGAACATGAATATTGTCCACAGAACATGAATTTGATATCCCGTAACTCGCTGAGCGAACAAATTCGCTTTCCCTTGGAGTTATCGAGAAAATCCGGGAGGCTCTGGAATGTGCTGTCAAGGGACGAGATGCTCGTCCGCAGTTATTAGTAGAATGGATATCCAAATTAAAGGACGAGTGGAGGTGTTAATAAAAAAACATTGCAGACGTTATCAGGCCCCTTATTGACAGCATGTACGGGAGATCCAAATTTTTATGCAACCAAACATTATTTCTACGTAACCTGATTTCGCTATTTTTTGTCCTGGGTGTTGTTTATGTGCAGAATGTATTGTGATCGTTGAAAAATTTGCCGTGAAATTTAAATATTTTCTCCTATATTTTACTGTATAACGACATTCGACATTTTATGTCTCCTTTAATCCGAAAAATCATTCTTGGAATTATGTCTCCCGGATTGGAACAGGAGAGCTCAGAATGGCATTTAGCAAGTAGTCCTAACACCGAAACTATAGATTTGTCAAAGTCTTTGGATTAATCTCGGCAACGGATTGGTCGTCGCCTTTGCCTAAACATATTTGTCATTTTCATTAACTATACAGAAGCGTAAACAACAAACAAGCCAAGGTAAATGCGAAGTTTATGGTTCACACTTGTTTCTCGCCAATTTTTCTTGGCGCAATTTCATTTGCCATCGCCAAATACTGATTTTGATGTGCAGTGCGATTTTAAATGCTCTCTTGCGCATGTGTCAGTTGAAAAGGAGAAATTGAGCACGCAATGCCTGCGGCATTTTAAGCGTGTACCGGGCTATTTTTTTTTTACTTAAAAAAACATCAGTGGCTTCGCTTGCAGCATAGCAGGAAACTAGTAATTTTGCTTTTTCATTGAATGTTAGGAATCTAGGTTTTTAAAAAAATTTCGAAATCTAAAATTTACGCACGCAATGCCTGCGGTATTTCAAGCGTGAACCGGACAAATTTTTTAACTTGAAATATATCAGCTGCTTTGCTTTCAGCATTGCGTGGCTTCACTTATTCATTGAGAAATGAAACACGCAGAATAACATTCACGGTACTGAACCGATATTCAATCCGAAGAATTCCAAACGAAGTTTTAATGAAATTCGAATGAATCCACCAATCACATCGAAGAGTTGAATAAAACAGTCCAATCGAAACGTAGCGCAATATGGCCTGATAAGCAAAACACCGATGAAAAGATCAATTTGTGCGCATGTGTGCTTGTCACTCGTTGAAAACATCTAGACGCACCCAAAACAAATGCTCTCTCATAGCCGTTCTTGGCGGCAAAGAGTTGGCGATCCTAAGAGGAATGAAGTAAGTGTGTACCATAAACTCCACATAAACCACAGCCAATTTGCAAAGATTTGCAAATTTGCAATATGCGTATTTCCACTCACATTGAACAATATTTTGACATTAATATTTTTCCCTTTACATTTTCATAACTAAAAACTCTAAATAATATTTCATTAACCTCAAACGATTAATTACTGTTACCATTTTCTTTATATTGCAGGTTTTGTAATTGATTGTCTACTTATATTATCTATGTTTTAAGAGTTTGTTTTTCAGGAATGGCAACGTTGTTTCAGTAGAGTAGAAAAATGTCTTTAGAATTCGAGTTTAACTTTGTATTCTTCATATAATAAAAACGGCATTTAAACTCGGTAAATTGGAGATTCTTTATTTAGAGTATGAAGGAAGAGTTTATTTTAGCTTTAGAGTAATAATTTAGAGAGAGTTTTAAACACACATCCAAGAATAATATTGCTCATGTATTTTAAGTTATTACGTTTATTTGTATGCACGTTGCCACCTTGCTAAAAAACATTAAGTTTCTATGTGTTCGTGCAAGTTAATTTTAATTAAGTTTTATTTTAAGTAAGAATATTTCGAAACCAAAAAAATAGCGATAGGCCATCAATGAAAAGGGTTATTTTTTATTTTTTAATAATGCATAGCACCTTTAGAAAAATAATACGTTTAATTACTAACATAATAGCCCAGATCTGTCTCTCCGTAACGATCTTACGTCACCAACAATAAAACTCACGACATAGCACTGAGAGACGTTAAATTGCATTATTTCATTGCTTGAGCACCTACATTTCAGTTATTTTAAATTTAAAAGAGTCATTGTCGTTCTAATTTCAAAGTTAATAGCTCTGAAACAGTGAAATAAAATTTTCTATCGATTGATATAAAATTTATCTCGCTATGATCGATAGTTCCAGATAAAGTTTAAATTATATTAATCATATATTTCAACTTAATTTCCGCTTTGTAATAGAAAGTAGTAAATTCCGTCAAGTGGTATATCATGCGCGTGATATAGTTTGGACGCCACGATGCATCTGATTATTTATTGCAATCGTGATGATTTAATTTGATAATATTTTTTGACAACGTTAAAATTTACACAAAGACATCTGAAGTACAAGGAAAATTGTTAAACAACGAAAAATACTTCACACGGAATGCTGTTTTCCAAGAGATTTTTTGAATAAAGAAATATGTAAATAAAAAAGATATTTCCCTTCATAAAACATATGTTTATTTTATTTGTTTTCAATCAATTTTAAACATTTCTCTCGCATATATATCTATTTAAACACGTAAAATTTGACGGAAAATCTCTCGAATGAAGAGGCTATTTGCACCTGTTATACCACGACGCGTGATTTTCTAGTTTTTTTAACAACGCATAACACCTTTAGAAAAATAATAAGTTTAATATTTACATAAAAAGTTACAATCAGTCGTTTAAGAACTCTAGCATCTCGATATTATTTTAAAAAATTCCATTTTTTACTACTCGAGGTTGCCACTGGCATGCATTTAAAATGTAACGCAACAAAACTTCACCGCTTGCAAACGCGTACACCGCACAAGACTGTATAACTAACCCTTTTGTCACTGAAGGATTTTCTTTTATGGCATTTTGCAATGTTGATGGTACACATATGTACCATCAGGGACGAAGAGTTTAAGACGTTATTTTTTGATACAAACCTAGAACGTTCTGTTGGATAACATAGGCAGAATCGCCTGTGACGTACACATAACGTTAACGAAGAGGTTAAGACGTTACTTTTTGATACCAACCTAGAACGTTCTGTTGGATAACATAGGCAGAATCGCCTGTGACGTACAGATAACGTTAACGAAGAGGTTAAGACGTTACTTTTTGATACCAACCTAGAACGTTCTGTTGGATAACATAGGCAGAATCGCCTGTGACGTACAGATAACGTTAACGAAGAGGTTAAGACGTTACTTTTTGATACCAACCTAGAACGTTCTGTTGGATAACAGGCAGAATCGCCTGTGACGTACAGATAACGTTAACGAAGAGGTTAAGACGTTACTTTTTGATACCAACCTAGAACGTTCTGTTGGATAACATAGGCAGAATCGCCTGTGACGTACAGATAACGTTAACGAAGAGGTTAAGACGTTACTTTTTGATACCAACCTAGAACGTTACTTTTTGATACCAACCTAGAACGTTCTTTCGGGTAACACAGGAAGAATCGCCTGTGACGTACAAATAAATTTATAAGAGTTATCTTTATGAGGAAGTGTATGAGAGAACTCTTGATTTTTTACGGTGTTTTCTTGAGGGCTTGCGTTTAGATTTGAAACTTGTCTTGTAGAATATAATTGTCCTTTTCAGACCATAATTTCTAGTTTTGGGCCCTGTAATAGTTTAACTATAGCACTTACATTTTTCTAAAATTTTACAGATGTATCTTCTTTAGAAATTATTTAATCTAAAATGTGTTCATTCTTATTTATATTGATCATATAATCCAGGTAAAAGTAAGAAATTTAATCATGTTAAAATTTTAAACGAAGATAATTTAACTGAGAGATGCGTTGTGGAGTTTCTAAGTACTTTTAGCATATGATTTAAGAAAGATGACTAACATTTACTCCAGTGTGAACAATGTATAACAATGTGTAACATTTACTCCACTTGAATCCAAAAAATTAATTCAAACAGTTTCACACTTTCATTAATGAAATGTTTTTTTAATTCTTAATTAGTTTCGACTTTTAAAGTCTTCCGCTTATATTTTATTATTAAATGTTAATTTAAGTTTTTCTCAAATTCACTACCAGATGGAGCTATTAGTATGGAATCAAAATTTCACTAAATTAATGAATAACTGATAATTAAGTTCTGAAAATTATTAAAATAGTCGTACACTTGATAATAGATTAAGTGTACGACATTCCAAGACTCCAGCAGACTAGGAAGTGAGTGAAAAATCGGTTACAAAATTCCATTATTACAAATATGGAACAAGTCAAGTTAAAAAAAAAGTAAAAAATAACCAATTCTTTGCTCCATGCATAGGAATGTAATCAAAATTCATTCTTTTCGTTCCTCATTTTAAAATCCAAACGTTTCCCATTCATGAGTAAGACTAAGAGGCAGACAGCATCAAGAAAACAGAAATGTGTTTAAATTACATTTCTCAATTCGATTCATGAATTTCGTTACGCCACTCCATTAACTCCATATAAAATATGAACTACCAAATGCAACGGCAGTGGAAAAAAATAGTAAAGAAGGACAGGAATCTTACAGAAAATACGTGCAATAACCTAATCCTTAAGTGGAATCATAATTCTTCCCTGAAAGGGAGGAGTATAGAGAATCCGATAAGAATTCCGACGAAAAGATCTTTTTCTTTCTGTTCCGTAAGAAAATAACTCCTCCTCTAAAAAGTAAAAAATTTCGATTCTGCATGGAAAAGATTTCAAAGAAAGAGAAAGAGTAAAGGGGAGAAAACATTTATTTTTACTACGAGGAGGAATTTGTCCTAACGGGAAAAGGGGACATTTATCAACAGGAGGCAGTTCTGCTTTAGTTTTTCTCGAGAGGAAATGATGTCCCGGGCTTTTGATGGACGTCCCCTCGCGAAAGAACTTTCAGGAGAATTTCAAATTTAAATCTCATTCGGTTGAGGATTCTCCAATGAAATTATTTCCTTCCTGTTCCTCTGCGTGCCTGTTGTGAGCGGACACGCCCTTTCTCTTTAAGGTACTTTTCCTTGGTGTGTTCCTTATGGCGATATTTTCCATTTTGTGACTAAATCGGTTGAATATAGGTGTAGATATCTGACGCAAGGCAAATGGTTTTCGAATTTATTTCGCTCATCGTAAGCTGGTATTCGAGACCTAAGACATTTCGGATAAATAAGATTTGCATACAGTTGCACGGAACAGCAAATGTGGTATTTGTTGCATTAAACCTCTCTTAATTGCAATCGCTTTCCTCATAAAACATTCGCAATCTATCTCGTGGATAGAAAATATATTCTATGATATTCTCTCTATATATGTCCATCCACTTTTGATATTTTTTCTTATGTCTTATGTCGTGTTTTTAATTCTTTTTTTGTAAACGATGGAAATTATTATATGAAGAAAACGATTTTTTTTCCTCCAACTTATAATTCAAAAATTTAATTTTCAATCCTGTCTGTTTGATTGTCGAAACCTTTTTTTCTGATATATTTTTTTTAGAAATTATTTTTTAATTATAGCCAAGATAAGTGCACACAGATAAATGCATATAACATTTTCATGCAATGTGATTGGCAACGTTCAAATATTTTTCGTAAACATGGCTTATTTTCTTTAAGATTCTATTACAGTATAGAAAATCGAGTACGTTTATGCGAAAAGTACCCCATCCCGTTAATGAATTTAGTCCAAAATTCTATACTTCTCTAAGATTTTGATTTCACTCTCCGTTATTCGCAAACAATTTCGTGCTTAAATATAAAGTCTATTCTGCTATGATATGCCCATCCGGGTTTGATAATTTTTGCTTTATAACTATAATTATTAGTCTTAATGAAAGCTTAAATGAGTAATTCTGTAAGAAAAATTCGAGTTGCAATGCGTTAAAAATAGCTAATAGATGCAAACTGCACGCGCATCTATTAAGTATTGCGTCTAACGGAGAGTTCAGGAGCTTATGATCCGATCTCAAAATTCCAAATATTGTTTACAAAATAGGCATTTAAACCTCGAGATAATAGAAGGTATTGCTGTCGGTAATTCCAAAAGGTTCCATTCTCTCAAGGCTTAAACCTTGAGAGAAGTTTTTGAAACAAATATAGCTTACCTTGTTAATAGAAGGTATTGCTGTCGGTAATTCCAAAAGGTTCCATTCTCTCAAGGTTTAAACCTTGAGAGAAGTTTTTGAAACAAATATAGCTTACCTTGTTAATAGAAGTATTGCTGTCGGTAATTCCAAAAGGTTCCATTCTCTCAAGGTTTAAACCTTGAGAGAAGTTTTTGAAACAAATATAGCTTACCTTGTTAATAGAAGGTATTGCTGTTTTTAATTCCAATAAACCTTTTCTGTTACCTCTAATACTACTCTAGAGCATAGTTTAGTTTAGTTTAATTATTTCAACGTCAGGTTTTAAGCCATACCAGGGCAATTTCGGGACGAACCTTATAATTTTGAACCATGTTTAGATGAAGAGGCGACACCTGGCATCCACACTTCCATGCCACGACAACATTAGGATGTTTGACCATGGACATCAGATTAACACTCTGACTCCTAAACCGGCCGTAACCGGCCATGCAATTTCTATACTAGTGGGGCGGATTTCGGTCGGTTGCTGTTCCGAAAGGGGGGGTGGAGAAGGCAGTTGAGCGAGTAGTCATTAATGGACACTTAGGGGAGAGATGAGAGATGAAAGGCCTGCCATTCATATTTCCCACCACCCGTAGTGAGGAGCGAAGAGGGAACGGGGTGGACGGATCCTTTCCACAGATCAATTAGTAAGCAAACCTCCGTATACAACTGTACTCAGATTTTGAGAACTCTTAGTAGTCAGAGGGTTAAAGTCCACCGGCCAACATACACGGTAGAGTTTTGGTAGAATTGGGTTTCGAAACTGGAAATCTCAGTCCCGAAGCCAACATCCCCAGTAGCAGAAACTTTTGTATCAATCTGCAAAGCCTATCCAGAAGATTAAAATTTGTCTGCAACCAAAACGCAGTTGGACTTTGTTGCAGCGACTCCGGTTTCAGTGACAATTAAGCTACAGGTTTTCTATGGTACAAACATTACTAGACTGATAATATAAATTCTGGTTACGACAAAGAACTTATAATGAAACAACTTTTAATGTTATATCATAACTAATGCTATTCCCATAAATACATCAACAAAGTGCAAAATCAATTATATACAGTTTTAGTAATTGTTATAAAATACATTTTTACAAATTACATTCCCATCAAAAAAGGATTTAAGTCCCCTATTAATATGATGCACTGAAAAGGAAAATGCTAAAATTATAACAACAAAAGAATGTTACATTATCAAGTTATATTTTTTATTCCCCATTTATCATTTCATTGAAACATGGTAAACAATTTCTGGGCTCTTTTATAATTCTGTTTACAACTTTTGATGTTACAGAACATTTAAATTTAATATCCGATGGTACATGCTTAAAATATTGGAAGTAGGACTTGCCATATTTTTCAATTAATGCAGTTTTAAGAAATTTGCGTGTGTTTGGTAACCTACTGGAGAGTTATTAAGGATTATAAAAACAAGCATGTTAGAAGTGCCAATATCGTCATAGTTACCATCTTTACATCGTGGCCATTTTTGCATAACATTACTTATAAGTGATCCCCAATTTTCACACGCAACTTCAGATACAGAGATGGAAATAGAGAATGTAAGTAACTTCATTATA
This sequence comes from Araneus ventricosus, assembly GCA_013235015.1. Taxonomy (NCBI): domain Eukaryota; kingdom Metazoa; phylum Arthropoda; class Arachnida; order Araneae; family Araneidae; genus Araneus; species Araneus ventricosus. Next base: position 21,498 of record BGPR01010705.1, read on the forward strand.
AGTGGAAATTTATTTTGTAGATCTAATACTGCTAATTTAAAAAAGGCTTTTAGGTCACACAATACATTTTCTCCTCTGCTTTCAGATATTTTTGTTTGGAACCACAAACATAGTTGTTTAATAATCTTTATCAACATTAGTTGTTTGACTTAAAAAGCTGCTAATAAAATTTAAGAAAGTTTTTGGAGCGAATACAAATTCAATAGAGACATCATTTTTTCGAAATATCAAAGTTGGAAATGTGACCAACCATATCTAAAATATCATCTATGTCCTGGTTTTTGTTTTTACTTTCTCGTATACAAAGAGAAAGTATTGTAATCGTCAAAGAATTCGAACTCGAGATTTTGACGAATCTCCACGTTTTAGACCTCCCTGAGTCCGAAAAACACAATTTTGGAATTATGTCTGTGAACACGATAACTCGAAAACTATTAGAGCTACGGGGATCAAATTTGGTATGTGGTCTTTAAACATAATTTGTAGGTTTCTATCAAATTTTGGACAAAATCCGTCAACGGGAAGTCTGTCTGTCTGTATGTCCGAAGTCATGCGAACACTATAACTCAAAAACTTGAATAGCTAGATGAATAAAATTTGGTACACAGTTTTATCATCATGAATGTAGGTCCGTATTAAATTTTGGGCCAAATCCGTCAAAGGGTTGACTGTCTGTCGGTCTGTATAGTCGCATACTTGTAACAATTATATCTCCTAAATCCTTTTTCTTAGATAAATAAAAATTGTTATGACGTTTGCTGATATTAATTATAGATCTGTGCTCAAATTTCGTTTCAATCCGTTGGAAAAAAGGTGTTCAAATTGCATATTTCGTTCAAATTGCATATTGCGACTCTGTTGGCGAGCGTTTGTTTATTTTACTCAAGTTAGTATAGTTGGCTTTTGACCTTGGCGGTCTACGAAATTGTAGCTTCGAAAGCGCTTCGTTTCTTCCCATTTGGTTCTTTTTTCTCCCTTTTGGCGAATTCTGATCCTGCTCGGATTATTTTATTTCCGTTTTGTCGTTTCAACGTGTGCTGTGCAAAACTTGTTGAGTTCTGGGAATAAGCAGATTCGAAATTTTTATCCGAGCGAGTTTGCGGGGAATTGACTTAATTTTGCTTATTTTTTTTATCTCCACTGCGCTAGGGGTTTTAGCTTATTTTTTGTCCCTACATGTGTCAGGAGTATATGAGAAAGTTTAGGGGAGACCACTCCCGCTGGTTTGCGTAGTTTTCAATCTGATCTGGGAGGAAAGTCAAAAATGCAGCAAAATCTTTTAAACTACTAGTATAACTGCAACTAAGTTCATCATCATCATTACGGGGACATACGACTGATAAATCTCGAAAATTTTTGGTTTCAAATTTAATTGTGGAACGCAAAGAGTTTATGCCTACTGGTTTATCTGGAATTGGAACACCCTGATAGGTGAAAAATTTGATCATTTTTGCAGCAGTTTTGGAGAATTTAAAAAAATGAAGAAGGCAATTTACATAAAAAATCACATAAATCTTCAATAGTTTTAAGACTGCCCATTGACGTAACGTAACTTTAAAATATCGCTAGATGCGAATACAAATTTTTTGAGTTTATCAAATAATCTCAAGGCAGATTTTCACTTGACTGTACAAGTTTAGAAAATTTTGACAAGATATTGTATGTATCTGCCAGAAAATACCATTTTTTTAGAAAGTGGATTCAGAAATTCGTCTGCAAGGGCCAAAGTTTATCTGCGACGCCCGCCGCCGTTTCTGCTACCGGGCCAACATCTTGCCACCAGACCACCGCGATCGCCACCAGTCAGGGCATTTTATTTTTCACAACAGAAAACATTACATCCGGACTAAAGTTTCTACTTCAGTCCGGGTGTAAGACCATCCAAATCTCCTTTATTTTTTTACTTGATGATTGCATTAAATTAATTTTATTGAAAATTATTTATTTTCTAAGATAAGATATTTTTTCATTTGTGTTAATGATCTAAAGAAAAGTAAATGTTATTCACTTCGTTGTATCTCGAGTAAAAGAAAATAATCCTATTTTTTCCTTCTATACAAAGCAAATGAACCCATAACTCATCCTTTACAATTCTTATTTTAAAATTCAAACTTTTCCCATTCATAAGGGAAAATGAGAAACAGACAGCATTAAGAAAACTGAAATGTGTTTAATTTACATTTCTCAAAGTGATTCATGAATTTCGTTGCGCCACTCCATTAACTCTGTATAAAATATGAACTACCAAATGCAACGGCAGTAAAAAGAAAAAGAAGGACAAGAATCTGGCAGAAAATGCGTGCAATAACCTAATCCTTAAGTGGAATCATAATTCTTCCCTGAAAGGGAGGAGTATAGAGAATCCGATAAGAATTCCGACGAAAAGAACTTTTTCTTTCTGTTCCGTAAGAAAATAACTCCTCCTCTAAAAAGTAAAAATTTCCGTTTTCTGCATGGAAAAGATTTCAAAGAGGAGAGAGAAAAAGGAGAAACATTTATTTCTACAGCAGGGAGGAATTTGTCCTGACGGGAAAAAAGGACATTTATCAACAGGAGGCGATTTTCTTTTGGATCTGGCGAGGGGAAATGATGTCTGCCTCGAGTTCTTGTCGGACGTCCCTCGCAAAAATAAGTTTTAGGAACATTTCAAATTTAAATCTCGTTCTCTTGAGGATTCTTCAATGAAATTATTTCCTTCCTGCCCCCGCGCATGCCCGTGAGTGAACGATATTCTTCTTATCATGATACTATCTTATCCAGCGCATAGGATCTGCGCTCGGCATACGCAAACCATGATTTTCCTGTTGCTTCTAAATTCAAACTGGCGCTTCAGCGCTTCAGGAAGTTTCGCCAAGGCAAAAAAAGGCGCCATGTGGTGAGCGCATAACAGAAAAGTGGCCAATGCACACGTTCACAATAGCAACTTACATGTTCCTCCTTCGGTTGAAATTTAGAAGTTGGTACACACTCTTTAAACGCAGCCAAATCGCCAAAGCAAGACGTTGAAGGCTGCACTTCATTGGCTCCAAGTGGCCAAAGCTAAATGCAGGTAACACTTGCAACACTTGCAGGTAACATTTCAACCCCTCTTTCACTTCAATTTGTGGGTTGCAATCTAGAAGTTGGTACACACTCTTACAATGGCGCCAAGTCGCCAAAGTTTATTCAAGTATTACTTTCATTAGCTTTGGAGACTTAGCGCCACTTTAAGAGTGTATACCAACTTCTAGATTTCAACCCCTCTTTCACTTCAATTTGTGGGTTGCAATCTAGAAGTTGGTACACACTCTTACAATGGCGCCAAGTCGCCAAAGTTTATTCAAGTATTACTTTCATTAGCTTTGGCGGCTTGGCGCCACTTTAAGAGTGTGTACCAACTTCTAGATTTCAACCCCTCTTTCACTTCAATTTGTGGGTTGCAATCTAGAAGTTGATACACACTCTTAAAATGGCGCCAAGTGGCCAAA
>BGPR01010706.1:0-37133 GCA_013235015.1 Araneus ventricosus
TCATTGCTTCGTTCGGTTACGTATTGCTGAAAAGTATTTAGTGATGATTTCTAGTACAGTTAAATGGTAATAAAACAATGATTAGATGTAATTCATAAATTAGATGAAATTATTAAATATATACGAAAAACAAGAACACAATCAACTGTAGCTACAGAGGTACATCGTACGTCTTTAGAAATTGTCCTGGAGCAGCGTCTTTCGAACATCCGTCTGGATGTCCAGAACGTCAACTACACCGGGTTCTCCTTACTTAGATCCACTTAGAGGCGCGGCGAATGACACGATGGGATGCCGCCAGTCTGGCACCACATATATATATATATATATATATAATAACATATATATATATATATAATATATATATATATATATATATACTCTCTCTCTCCTCTTTCACTATATATATGCATATATATATAATATTATATATTTTCACACGTTTTCAGAGGATCACACACTTTGATAACGCTTCTGTTTCACATTTACTATGTAATTAGATTATCCTTTCTTTACTATAGTTAATCCATTATATGAGGGTGTTATTTATAAATCATATATATAACAAAGTACTCGCAGTTTATTTTAAAATTTTCCTTTTCCTCTCCATCACAAGGTTTTGATAAGAAAATGACCGGGAAACGCCGAGTAATCTGCTAGTTGAAAGAATATTTGTGAAAGAGCTTTTGTCGTTGACGCTTCTAAATGAACAAGTCATGTTTTCTTCCTCGTCTTTTCCTTGTATTAATGCCACAATGTCTTACTTGCACCCATACATTTCTTCACAAAAAATTGTTTATGGCAGCGCGCGCTCCCTCTCCTTAAAGTTTGCCCCATTAACAAAACTTCACACTAGGTAGAATATATGTAGTAGCATATAACAAAAAAATAACATATGTAAACAAAATTTGAAAAGAAAAATCAGATTTTTCTTTTTTAATCTCTTCTTTTACTCAAAGGTGTTTTTATAAGAACTCAGCAATATTTCCTTCAATAATAACTTAATATAAGAACTATAGATATGATCCCATGCCATCTCATTTATGGAGATTGCATTGGGTCGCATGCACTCATGCTGAGATAGTATGTGATATACTCATTCATGGTCAGCATGAACCCATATGCCCATTCTTATCATGAGCAATAACATTAGAAAAATTTAAATGGTGATAATGTGAATTTCGGAATGAGAAAATATCACTTTTTTGTGATTTACGAGAAAAAATTCTTCTTATGACTCAAGCCGATTTTACCTTCTAATAGAAACTATAGATATTTCCAAATATGAACAATTCAGAAACAAAATGTGTAGAATATAAGTTATAAAGGCAAATTTAAATTTGCTGTCGTGAATATGATGAAACTTTTAGTGTTATTGTTTAGATGCAAAAACAGCGGATCGCAAAATAACTGAAGTGCATTGTGTAAGTGAACAAACGCAAAGTGCAATCAACTATGAAAGCATAGAAAAAACTAACTGTAAAAGGATAAATTGAATAAGACCAATTATGAAATGTTTAATCAATAATTTTGAAGAGATGAAGGGAAACGCTTATACAAGCAAAAGCTTATAAATACAAGCAAATAAAAGTAGAAAATAGAAGCATCAAAATAAATGAAGAATCAGTCCAAACGCTTCTATTATTGATAATATCACTGTATCTTCGCATCTTATTTTTATTTACATTTTTAGTACAAGATATGGTGAACATATAATTATGTCATCCTGTAAAACATGGTTACATAGAGTGATTTTTAACATTTTTTAAGACGTAAGAAAAAATAAAAAACGCCTGGAAAAATAAAAAAATAATAAAATGAGTTGTACTGGAACACCAAATTGGATATCTACGCATATATATCATCTTAAAAGCGTCTGTAATATCCAGCAGCTAACCCTCTGCTCGGAATGTTTGTCATCATCGGACATATACAATAACAGAGGAGATGTTCTCTTGCATCACCCAGTGAGATCGTCAGTCAGATTAACTCAGCCAGGTCAGACTCAAATTGTGTTCTGATTTATTCAATTCAGTTGAGTGAAGAATAAGATTCCTCTTCCAATGACAGAAAATAGTCCTTTTCTGGAATTGCGGCCATTAAGACGGGTTTGCGAGTAACCGAGTTTACAGGAATGTAAGGTCGGCCACCTGGGGAGTGCGGCAGGTGCAACGCACCCGGGTTCATTGACCTGATGGGGGCTCCCATAGACGATAAAATGTCAAACATTCATTTTCATTCTTTTCTCACATTTTAAATAACAAAGCAATTACATAACACGGTTTGGTACAGCGGCACAAGCTATAGTTTTCTGGTGAGCCTGTAGTACAAGTTTCAGTACGGTAATGGGGCTCCACTCTGAAGAGGAAGGCAACACTGATCGGAATGTTTGTCATCATCGGGCATTTACAATAACAGAGATGTTCTCTCGCATCACCCAGTGAGATCGTCAGTCAGGTTAAATCAGCCAGGTCAGACTCAAATTGTGTTCTCTTACACAATTCAGATGAGTGAAGAATAATATCTCTCTTCCAATGAAAGAAAATTGTGCTTTTCTAGAATAGCGACCATTAGGACGGGTATTGCGAGTAATCGAGTTAACAGGGGTGCAGTGTCGGCCATCTGCCCCTTCCCCCTCCTTCTCCAGAGACCACGATGTGCTAAATAAATTCCAGTACGGCAAAGGGGCCTTAAAGGGAGGCAACACCTTCAAATATAAAAGCTGATATTTCTTTTCCAAAGTCGAAATATAAAACCTGACGGAAAACAATGCTAATGTTAGGGAATGCTACAAATTCACAGTCGTAAAGACCCCGATGACCTTCAAATATGATAAATGTACAACTAAACAAAAATTGGCATATTTAAATAACTAAATTTTCCATCAAATATGTTTAATTTTTATTTCGAATTCTTTTATTTTTCACTCTGGAAAGTATTTTAGAGCCCTCCAAGATTTTTTGCACTCGGGAATTTTTTACAGAAATGGCCGATCCTGTAGAGTATTCCGGGTAGAGGTCTGATTTTGCAATTATTTGGAATTCTTAAACTAAATATTCAACCATAGTGAATACGATAATTGAAAAGAAATGTATATATTCTGACAGAATAATTCAAAAAAGCTTATTTGTTTGGATAGTACAAGAACATGCAAGATGACAGGAGAATATTTTACGTCAACAATTCGGTAAATGAGCGAATGTTCAATATTAATCAATTCATTCTATATTATTTATCAGCAAACATCAATTATTTGCGATATTTACAAAGATACGAAGCGAAAGTTAGTCAGAGTCAGAAATTTGGCTAGTTAGAAGGGAAAACATTAATATTTTACGAGTGGCCAAATGACACACGTGGAGATTTAAAGCATGGAGTTTCATCAAAATCTCGAGGCAAAACTTTCGTACGATTACAGTACTCTTGGATTGTGTAATTCATACGTGTATAAGATCAAATAAACAATCAGCATAAAAATGTGACTTCCAGTTCTGCTTTTTTCAGTCACTGTGAATGGTTAATGAAATATATGGTTTAGTTAGTTTTCAATTAAACGGCTTTCTTTCGGAACATTCCATCAGTGAAAGTAATAAAAATTCACTCAGCATATCATTTTATCTGAAAGCACAGGAATGCTATAAAAGGTAACTAAGAATATAGAAAAAATTATTTTCATTTTTACCCAATAGCACTGACACACAAAACATGGCTTTCGCACGAGCTATCCTATCCTTCTTCTGATCCTGGTTACACCTCAGCTTTTCCGTCGAGTTTCCGTAAGTAACAGAATAAAAGATAATTCCAAACATTATAAAATTTACGGCCAGCGAAGCTGAAACAGGAAAAACTACGGCAAAGAGGAAGACGTCCCCGGAAAGACAGCAACTGAAATGAAAGATATAGTTAGTTTTAATTCATTAAACTAAATTTCCGTTATAGTTTGACTTTCGAATTTCCTTAAACTAGGGGAATAGAAACGTACATAATTTCAGTAGTAAAAACTGCATAATGTACTAAAACCCACTACAAAAATCAAAAATATTACGCAATCTAGCATCTATACTCCTTCGTTTATAGTAATCATAAGCGTAAGGCTCTATGTGATTATTTTATATATTAAAAAATTTAAAATATTGCGTTTATAATTATATTTATAGTTCCTGCTTTGTGTGGTTAATAGCAATATCTGAAATGTATTATTTTGCATAGAAGGTTGTTTGCCATATTGGCGTTAGGAAAATATTCTGTTTTGTTAAAACTGCAAAAAATAGTGCTTGAATTGCCGAATTAACACTTTCGACATGTATAGCTTTCAAGGTAATACAATGTGACACCAATTTACTTAATTATCACAATTATCGTGTGTGTTAAATGTTGATGCAACACTATTCATGAAGCATTTTCTAACAATACTTCTCCCCTAAAGAATGGCTCATTATCCTTATAATTTATTACTCGCACCGATGACGAGTCGTACCCCCACCGTTTACGCGTCGTACCTTTGTCTGAGAGATCGTCGTATGAGCATTAAGCCCCAAACCCACGATCAGATAACTCACAAATTTCGTCTGCGGTGCGCGTTACTTCGCACCGTTGGAACAGGTAGATTCGATGTCGCTCGGGGCTTGCAAGAGCATCTGTGGTTCCCCGACTTGTGGCGGTAAACATCAAAGACGCGAGATCGGACCGACGCGATCTGTTCCCGTGGCCTGTTGTATTTTGTACTCTGTTCTTACGTCCAAGTTTTTTAGCAGTTTCGAAAGGATTATGTAGAATACTGAATTGACTATGGAGTTTTTGCATTTGTACGAAGGAGAACGTATCATGTGGAATCCGCAAAACTGTACGATATTACTGTTTGTATTCCCTATTTGAATAATATTATTTTGCATACTTTTAATGATGACTACATTTTTATTCATAAATTTTCATTTTATAATTGCTACATTATGTAGCTTTATAATCAGTATATTTAATTTACATCTTAATTAATCATAATTAAGATTTCTGAATTTGCATATGGTAAATCAAAATTTAATTATTATCGAATAAAAGGAAGCAGCAAATAACTTTCTTTCCAAAATTGCTTTCTGTATTACTACTGAACACATCACGATTATTTTCTAATAACATTAGTGAGGCATAAAGCACTAAAAGGAATTATGTTCATGCTAAATACTAAAGTAATATGAAGTTGGAATGCAAAAACAAATTTGATATTTAATATTAAATTTTCAAATCAGCATACTATCTATGCCTCTTTTCATTGAAGAAGCAAAGTGTTATAAACAGTTTTGTCTCGCCATTTTATAAGTTTAAAAAAATTCTTGAGGCATGAATTCATGCAAAAAAGAAAAAAAAATTCTCCAAGCCATTTTTATCAGCATATTTTTAAATTGAAAATTAATAAGAAATCAAACTCATTCTGAAACTTTTTCAGATTATTTTGCTATGCGTAAAAGAACCAGATACTTTTTTTAATATATATATAATCCACTTATAAGTTTAAAATACCTTTCTCATACACTAAGACAATCGCCAAACTTAAAAAATCTGGGAGATAAATTACAATAGAACATGAACCTGATTTTAACATAAACGAGCAAATGGTCAAATACAAGCACATAAAAAATCAACAAAAATATAATTTTAATTTTTGTGCATTCATTAAAACATCAACATGATGCTTTAAGAATTGATTAGAACTAAAATTCTAAACGGTAAATTATTTTTTAAGTTTGATGAAATGCTGGATGTTTTTTAAATACCTTGTAAAGCGACAAAGTTTAAATTTATACAAATTTTATACTCATTGCCTTGAAAGAAGGCGATTATGACTTCTTATAAACTAAATGTCAAGTTCAAATGTTATTTAGTTCTTCATGTTTCATATATATAGAGTCGTAATAATATTAAATAAGCCATTGCAGAAATTCAGGGAATTAATCTTAACAATAATTCTTGACTTTTATAGCGGGGGTGGTCACTAACATAGAGAGTGTCATTAAGTTCCGATGAGGCGAATGAAAGATTCAAGCACTCACCATGGTGCATCTAAATATCTAACAATCGTCACTATTATTTAAACTAGACTCGATGAATACGGAGAAAGTTAACATTTAAGTTAAGAAAACAACTTTTATTTTTGTCAAACATAATTTAAATAAAACGATTAAAAAACAGAATTAACTTAAAGTAACAAAACTGGTCAACAGTTCATTGACTGGAAGTTGACAGGTGCAGAGCGAGAGAGAGAGTGGCTTCCGTCCTTGCTTCTTATATATGTAGCTGGGATCAGTTCGGCGCAAGCTCAGTTCGATGCTCGCTCTTGCCACACTTTCTTTTCAAGACAGATAATTAACATTTTTATTTTAGTTTAAAAGATGAAAACGCAAGAAATCGAGACATACAGAAATTCATTTTAAGAACATATTTTTTAAGATAATAAATATTTAAAAATATATTGTCATCAAAAAACGGTCAGTTGTTTGAATTATAAGATTTAAATATACTATTAATTTCCTGTTATTTTTGCATGAAAATTGTGTTGGATATTAAATAGGGCATGCTTTAATAGCAACGCTTCAGACGCGTTGTTATAACAAAAATTTCATTTCTTGTACGCCATATCCTATTTTTATTGAATTAAATATAAGGAAGTAAATTGGTGGTCACAATCTTTGCAAATATAACAAATGAGAATAGAACACTGACTAACACATTTACTCTTTCTCTTTAATATGAATTTAAAGAAGCAATTTTTTTTTCACATTTCGAAAACATTATTTTCAAATTAAACGAAAAGACCCGCTTTGTAATTAATAAAGCTATAAATGTAACACTAAACTTCAGTACCCAAAAATATTTCGAATGTTTATGAAATTTTGTTTCCTTTTTGGAGCTCAGTGAGCTCTTAAAATTCGATGAAATTCTAACTATTAAATATTATTCAAAATTGAAATGATACCAATGGGGCCCTTTTCATCTCGGGGGCCTCAGGCGCGCGCTTGGTGAGAAACAGAGCGAAGGGAAACTCTCGAAAACTGCTGCTGACCTGTAGAGTATTGTGAGATTTGACGAAAAGCGGTTCACTGTCAAACCGCGCGGAATAAGGTACGCAACGTGGGAATGGCGCATCTGGTCCAATTCAGACTAACCACAAATCCCTTACGACGCGAGTAGCTCGGGTATTATCTGATCGTGGGTCCGAGGCTTTAAGCGAAGGCCACAGTGCTCGATTAATTGTCGCGACGGACAGGCCATTCAGGTTCTCCGCATGCCTAGGCTAGGCGGAGTAATTCATTCGTTTATGGATATCTTTATAATTTGCGGTTTTCTGGTGTTATGTTTGCGTGGTCACTTTTTCAAAGAAAAGAATTAATATAACTATCATCTTCTGTATAAGATGCGTTACATGAATCTAATCTAAACAATTTTTTTAACTTTTCCGAATTCTTTTACTACAAAACAATTCCTTGGAATAAGACTTGGGTTAGATGTCTTGAAATTTGGATTTTGAAACCCTTGGTCATCAATCAAAGTGCATAAAGTAGATTACTTTCATAAATATACATTAAGATGTTTCCGAAAATATTATTTCTGTGTCAACTAAAACAAATTCATCGATTTGATTTCGCGGTGATGATAAACATTGATTATCTCTGTATCGATTCATCCTATAAATTCCAATAATCTAAGCTAAAAGTTTCCATTGATGAAAACGGAATTGGATCGAAAAGTAAATTTAAAAAGTCAATATTTAGTTGATTAAACGATAATTCAAGTTTATTTTACAAGCAAGTAAAATAAAAAAAATTCACTTAGAATAATGCTTCCAAATAATGTTCGGAGTAAGCGAAACACAGCTCAGTCAAAGGTATTTTTTATGAGAAGAAAGGTCATTCACTGTCAATAATTATTGTGCTTCCAGCTTAAAAAATCCTAACTTCTCTGTTAAAATGTCCAATACTAGAATGGGAATAACACGACATTTCAATTTGATTATTAAGACCATTACGCATAACGTATTTGGAAGTTTTGTTTCTATTCCTCTCACAATTTCGATTCATCCGTTTAACAATAAAAGAAGATGGATCCAGAAAAAGTTTACAAGGGTAATAAGAAATTATTTATTAACATTGGATAGAAAATACAAAAGGAAATCAAGAGGCATACTTGCCGATTACTTTTCCACATAATCACCAAATCTATTTACGCATTTATCTGAACGCAGGGCCAAGTTGTTTAACCCGGCTTGGTAGAAATCACTACCTCTCTATTGAACCAGTTGTCGACAACTGTTTTCACATCAATCTCTGAAGAGAACCTTGTTCCAGATAAGTGTTGGAACACAGTATGTGTGCCGAATCTGGGCTGCAGAGAGATGGCTCTAGACTTCCCTTTTAGAACTGTCGTAGCAATCCTTGAGTTTTGCGAGGAGTATGGGTATTGTCATACAGGAGGATGACACCAACCCTCAACATACCGGGTCGTTTGCGTCGGATAACTTCACGATGGCCCAATGATTCTTTTCTTTAACCGAAACTGAAGGAACACTTATCTTGAACAAGGTTCTCTTCAGAGAGTGAGGTGAACACAGTTGTCGACAACTGGTTCAATGGAGAAGTATTGATTTCTGCCAAAACGGGTTAAACAAGTTGGTCCTATGTTCAGAAAAATGTCTAAATAGATTTATTTTTCATTTTCTATCCAATGTTAATAAATAATTTCTTATTACCCTTGTAAACTTTCTGGGGGGTCCATCCACGTAAAAATAGTATGAGAATAATAATGATGTTTTGTAAAAGTCGAACAAATTCCTCATGAAAAATAATAAATCGTGGCATTTTGTTTCACACATTTGTTTATCTGATATTTATATTTGATAAGATCTTAACCATATGAATAAAAAGTGTCCAATATTTCCACCTAGGGAAAACATCTTAACTTTTCAATCAAATACGAGACATCTTTGAAGATGATGCAGAGGCTAAAAGTACTCTTGAGAATCGAATCAAAATAGTTGTAAAATATTTTTTGAAAAGAAATGTGAAACTTGACTGTTTAGTGGATTGTGCTTTATAGAGTAAACCAAAAAAAGAGTAGAGTTCAAATTTTAATGCCTATACAGGAATGGAGCGTTGATATGGTTTAGGAAGATGATAAGGTAGTGACTGCTGATTCTGTGTTTACACAATCGGATATGTTTAGCACCCTCTCTCGGCACCTGATAAGCCATATTGTTCAGGCGTTCGTTTGACTGAATTAGTCCAAAATCTCATACAGATGTACAATTTTGGTGTAAATACCATATGAAACAGCTCATTCAAGAAGCCTGTTTTGTTTTTTGGTATCATGTTCAATGCAGATAGAGTGGAAGACATAATTTCAAAAACAGATTTTACAGACCCAAATAAAAGGCATGGAGATTCATAAAATTCTTGAGGTGTTCTCCTCTTTTTGGTTCTGCATTTTTTTAGATAATTTGAGTCACATCTGTAATTAGGGAAAAATCTACCAGACATATTTAGTCTTTCACAAATTACACTGGGTTGCATCACTTTAGAAAGAAAGTATAGTTCTGGTTACTGAAAGAACAAACTTGTATTTACTATTCGTGAATAGAAACAGGTAAAATCAGTTTTCAAACAATTTTCTTAATTCAGAGATTATCTTTAATTAATAAAATTATGGGCATTATTGCAGAAAATGCACGTGATTTCCTTCATAAGGAATGGTTTTTAAAAATAAATGAAATTACATTATAATACAATATAAAATAACATAATGTTGTTTTAGAGTCATCAATAAGAGTTTCACCACAATGAGTTAAAGTTATGCTGAAAAGTAAATATGACCAAAAGAACATTCAACATACTTACAATTCCGTTCTACTGTAATATAGATTATGATCTGCACTCAAGACGATTCCTACGACAATAACAGGTAATCCTGGAAAAAAGTTTAATCGAAATTAAATATACTGTATCTTACATACAAACGGGATAGTATTGTATTTTTTTCTCTTTTAATGCTTGGACATTTTCGTTAATAGTATCTTTTCAAAGAGGTTTGAGATTTTTAACAGAATAAATATCAAAATTTTATCTGTTATCTGATATTGTCTGCATCAACAATTTAAGAAATAATATGCAAGCGAATGGGTTTTTTAAGTATTGGAAGTTTACTAAACGCGCGCGCGTAAGACTAGAAGAAATTTTTTTAATGCATGCATTTGGAATGAATCATCTCAGAAATTTTAAATGATAAAGAATATTAATTTTTATATAATATTCATTAGATTAATTTTGTATATCAAATATATAAGTTCATTAAGTAATTGAAATATTTCATGGCATACATTGAGTTACTGTTGTTGGTTAACCCTGGAATTTTAACGTTGACTCAATTTGACTTCTCCTCCCATTCAAACTGCGAAGTCTACGAAGTAACGTTACCATTCCAGGGTTAAAACGGAAGGAGATTGATAATGTGTATCTTTGAGAAAATATCAAAAATAAAGATAATTAAAATAAATAAGCACAGAATGAGGGACAAACTGATTCCAAAATAACTGGTGATTCTTTACAGTCATGATTCGAGATCAGCATAAGATGCTCTATTCACATAAAGATTTTCTCTAAAGCGCTATATTTAAAATAAGGCAATTAGTTCAAATATTTAATCCTTCGAATCCTGAGCAACCCGAACCCTCCCGGGCATATTGTATACTAGTCGGGCGATTGTATTTCCATGTAGTAGAGCGATTGGTCAGTAAAAGACTTCGACAGGAAGAGTTATTAAGCCTTTAGTTCAAGGAACGATTTTTTCTAGAAATAACAAGACAGACACTGTTCGTACTCTGTGACCTTGAGTGTTGTGGTAATTCTTTTTCCTTTTTTGTATACGTTTCTTTGGGATATAAGCATGTTTACAGACGTTTATCATTTATTTTACGTTCAGCAAGCTATTAAGTTTCGGCTTTCAAATAATATACAGTTGTTTTAACTCAATAAAAAAAAAACTTCTGTAAAATTCTGTTGCTCTTTAATTTATATAAAATCTTAATGATATACTTTGTTCTGTAATTTTATAAAACATCCGATACAACCGAATGGTTATCATGAATTATTTTTTGAAAATATTTTCATTTAAAATGTACTTACAACTATTTGAAAAGAAAACGCCACAAGTGTCTCTCGCGAATTAATTCCGATTGAAGAACAAAACACCTTATATAACATTCAATTTTAGGAGCAGAAAGAACTTAATGAAATAGACATTTTCCAGACCAAAACGCACCCCATGCAAACAGCATCGCTTTCTGCAGAAAGTGGGGAATGTAGATCCCGATGATCTTCACGAGAAATAGATACTGCAGAAAGGCTTCCACGAGCATCCAGAACAAAGAAGCTAACATGAAATAGTGCAGGAGTATGGTGACCGCCACGCAGCCGTATTCCCATTCTTTCTTCTGGATCCCGATTAAGAATATCAGGAGAAAAGAAGTCAAGCAGACAGAGAGGTTGAACAGAGTTTTGTGCCTTATATCTTCCCTCCATTTCCTGAAAGAAAGTTATATGAAGAATTTCACATACGAAATGGACTGTCGCGATAACTATTTACAAATCTAACATGTTTAATAAAATGATTTCAGTTATAATAAATACAGCGTAAACCGATAACTCCAAATGTAAGCTTTCTATAAGAATAGACTGTCAGTTCTTAAGACTAAATAGGGTTTCATTGAACTTTCTCCAGGTACAAAATTGCAGTTCTTATTATTGGAATGTTTTATTAATGAATAAACTTTATAATAATCTATGAATCCAGTAGATGTTTCAGCTATTATGCTATATTATAAAGGAAAATCTGCATTGGAGAAATATTTGCACGCAACATCGTTTTCTGAATGTAATAGCTAATTATGAAGGAGAAATCTTTTTAAAGAAAGGAAATGAGTTTCTGTATGAACATACTTTTCATTGCAGGTATATTTTAATCATATATGCTTTATATTATTAATGATTAAGGGTATATGAATTCAATTTTTTCAATAAATATGGTAAGTCAACGTCGCAAAATCATAGGAAACACCATTAAAGAACCACTGTATAAATTATTAAACGCGCATATTATTCTATCTTTACGGGAATTCAAGTGAGACCTTTAATGACCTCCCCTCTTCTGAACAGTAGGTTCTCCGTAAAGATATAGGTTTTAAGCAAAGTTCTCACTTTGCCTCAAAAGAGAGAGTGAGGTACTTCGAATTTTGAAACTGATGAATCAATTTCAGTTTCCCATATTTTTTTCCTGCTGTGATCTTCCTCTGCGACAATCCATTAAAGGTAATAGATGTGAAAATATTACATTTCATTCTCAGTTTTTGCGAGGTTTTCTTATGCCGAAACATTCCTATTTTATCCGAGATTTATCTGTAGCTTTAAAAGTATTTGATAGCTTAGAATATGTCCTGAAAATTGATTTATTGATTACTGTAAGAATATCTGTCTACAATGGAAAAACGCACTTTTTGAAGCTTGCCTTCATACTGTTAAATTTTTAACAGTGTGTGTGTGTGTTTCTGAAATTAATTGAAAATATAAAACATTCTCACAAATAGAAAATAAAATAACTTTACTTGTAATCAACAATTTTCTTTTCATTTCAGAAATTCTATTTTGAATAAACAATTTCAGATGCAGTTGTAATTAAAATCAGATCTATCTTCTATCTATCCAATGAATTCATTTTGAAGGATTTGAAATATATGTGAGGAGCTCCTTATCAAAAGTAAACATATCCAATTTACAAAATATTTCAGAAAGCAAAAAAATATATATATGTTAACTTCCTAAATAATTTTGACGTGAGAACGTCTTTCCGTTCGTTACAGTGATAGTCGGTCGAACTTTCTTGTGTGACAAAATACCGTCAGATTTGAATCGCTAATAACTACGGACTAATAATACGGAAAGAATGGTTGACCGCACAACGGATAGATAATATCTGTAAGAGTTTGTAGCA
Source organism: Araneus ventricosus (assembly GCA_013235015.1). Lineage (NCBI taxonomy): Eukaryota > Metazoa > Arthropoda > Arachnida > Araneae > Araneidae > Araneus > Araneus ventricosus. The sequence continues at coordinate 13,027 of BGPR01010706.1, forward strand.
TAGTGTTTGTTAGTGTTTGGAGCCGCCACGACTTACTTTAGAGACAATAGTCTCCCATGAATTACGTGTAGGGGGAGGTCCTTGGTTGTAGAGTGTGCTGTGTGGGTACTGATTACTTTTGAAATACTGTCTAATATTTCCTCTAGTAATAGAGATTATTTCATTTTTTATTTCAAAAAAATTATTTTTATCTCACTTTATTGAAAATTAAAGTGCACGTCAAATTATTTCAATCATATAACAAAAAGTTCGAATCAATACTCTAGATGTAGTAGCTCATAACTACATTTATTTACAGCTCTGTCAATTTTAGATTTGAACACCAACTCATAAACTTTGTAGTTCAAACTGATGTAGAAGATGATCAATTTATATTATTCTAGAAGCATCTGTATTTTATTTTTAATTTTGGAACTAATTGTTTCATCTAAAAGAATCGTCTAAAAAGTGAATTTTCATAACATTTTGCTTGCTTTATAATTGCTATTTTCCTGAATTTTCAGCTTTTTGATAAAATATTTCAAAAATGATAGTTTATTATCTTTAGAAATTTCAATCAAAATTTACTTCATCGAATATATAGTTTCAAATTCAAATTATTAACGTAAAATGCAACAAAACCATCTATTTAAAAAAGTTAAATATTTCAAAATTTTTTTATATAACTGTATCATTATAAATAAGAATACAGCTTGTCTCCGAAGACGGCTTATTAATAATAATGGGCGAACGAGTACAATTTTTCAATTCTTGGCAAGGTCTTACCTAAATATTGCGAAAGTGAGGATAATGATTCCGAGTCCAAATATTGATAAGGAACAACCGATATATGTGATTATACTCAAAGCTGCTTTGTGAACTTTGGATATTTGAAATCCTGGGTTTAGTTCCTAAAATAAATGAACTAAAGTTACAATATGAAGCATACACAATACACATAAAAAATTATTTCTGATACTTTAGTTCTAATAATTTAATTAAATATCTAAAATTTAAAATCGTAGCGGTAAATGGTACCAGCTGTGTTTAATCTTAAGATCTTTAATCTATCTTAAAGACAGAAGAACATTGAAACGCTAACCTTCTGTTGAGCGCAATACGAATGCTAACACGCTCGGGCACAACTCATCTGTGAGATTAAAAGTTAAATTTTTTCTTAGGCTTACGGAAAAGCTTATCAAACTTAACTATACAGTCATACATAGCTATATTTGCGTTTTTAAATTACTTTTTTGTAATTCTTTGCAATTTAAACTAACAAAATGCCTAGAAATTCAGGAGAGAGTTGGCGTTTCTTTTCCCATAAGGTTCCTTAACAATGAACTGTTGTAGTTGAGAGCCTAAAGTAATTCGCCATTTTTGAAACATTATATTAGAAATATATATAAATATCATTGAATTAGGAGCTGAGACACAAACATTCAAACTTCTGCAGGTATATAAAAAGAAATCTTGAGAAAAATTTCAGAAATCAAAAATAAAAACTTAATCGGGAGCAATTCATCTACCAGATTAACGTGCCCTTCACTTTCATTGAAAGAGCACTAGATAAAAAACACCGACACCGTAGTCTAAGTGGTAGGAAGGCAGAAAGCTAATAGATGTCCCATACATTTCTTGGTAAAACCTGCATTTAGGTACAATAAATATTAGAGCTTCATCTCACAGATTAGACGTGCCGACGGAAGGTCAAATACGAAAGATTGAAAACAGAGCATTTCGGCGATTACATATATAAATAAACTGCAGAAATTCAAAAAAGGAATTCTTTGGAAGCAAGTATTATCTTCCAAAATTAACAAAAGCCTTATGGCAGCGAACTGATATCAAAATTCAAGAAACATTAAATTTTATCTTAAGGGTAGGTTACTAAAACATTTGCAAGATCAGCAGTGACAAATTTTCCTTTAGAATAATTGAAGCAGGAAGAACAAAACAACATACATTACAGTTAGAAAGTAAATCGCAACGGAGAACGTGAATAATATTTTAACGGAATCACCATCAGAAAAATAATCTGAAAATAACTCTTTTCATCAAACATATTCTTCCATCAAAATATTTAAATTACCAAAATAACAGTAAAACTTGTGAGATGATTACAATAGCATCGCACGTGCGTGGGATCAATCAAGACAGAGAAACAACCTTTGTAAGACCAACCGCCGAAGTTATTGTTGAGTGCTTCATCCCAAGAGACGCATCCCCAGTTTGCCTTCCTTTCTCTGGGGCCCATCTGAAAATCATCAGAAAAATTAATAGAATATCTATTTTCATCTTGTGAAAAAATCAATAGAAATATTTAATAATTAAATTTAGGCAATTTCATTCTTGTAATTTGTTCATATAGTTCTAAATTTATAGAAATATTGAATTTTTATTAGTTGATTCAGTTAACGCGTCATTACATCTATTGTACATCAAAATAACTTTATGGTATTAAATTAAAAATGCTTTCACTTTTCAATTCAATCTCTTTATACATTCGAAATTATGCTCATGACCAAAGAAGTGTATAAAATTTAATGTGCCTTACCTTCTACAGGTTTAATGATTCGCAATAAAACAGAGTTGATCAAATTAATAAGCATAATACATTTTACGGAGACGGATAAATGTTTACTTATAAAAGTAATTAAAATATAAAATGAAACTTTTTATAAAAGTTTTCCGTGCATCAATCCTATGTAAATTTATCTAAAATTATACACAGTTATAGTATTCAGAATAGTACTTCTTATAACGCAAAACATCTAAAGCTGTTGGTGAAGCACATTCGAACTTTAACCCTCTGAAACCTACAGTGGTTTGAAATTTAGTTCATTTAAAACCCAGACCGGCCGAGAGCAGAGATGAAAGAAGGTAAACATTTCCCTCCCCCAACTGATAAGCAAGTGGTCATTTGCGTCGTGGGAGGTTCTTTTATCGTCATGTTTCTAACAGCCAAACCTTTGTTGATTATATAAGGGTCGTTCTAAAATTGCGATAACTAACAGGCATTATACCAAGAATTTTTAACAGGAAGTAAGCAGAGAGCTTAAAGTAAATTGAGCATCTTCCCTCGAACACTTACTGGAGACGTCAGTAAGCTCCCCGATAGAAGTGGGCACCACTAAGTGTGGATGAGTTGCTCAGGTTTGTATATGAAGGAACTCGCCCGCCTCGGGGTACATGAATAGGGGGGCGGCAACCCTCCTCCAGTGATAGTACGTACCTCCTACGGGAGGGGTTGGGCCGTGAGGCTGTGTTGGCCATTAGGACCCGACCTCAGTACTCGTCGCTATCGCACGACTGTCATTCTGTGAAACCCGTGTGCCTTGGCAGGTCGGGGGCTGTGATTTACGGTTACTGGAGACGTCAATCAAGAGTAACAGTGGGAGGAGAAACAACCATTGTAAAAAGGTAAGATTGCTCGCCACCGTTTACCGACCCTCTTCAAAAAGGGGAGAGGAAATAAGAATATGGCATTTTGGCCGCTGGGCCGTTGTCTGACAGTTTGCATGACGGGCCGTATTAGCCGTTTTATCAGTTAGAGGATTAAAATATGCTATTCATTTTTTATTTGACCACGCCAGCATTGCCTACCCAGAAGTTGTAAGGCACTGACTCGGACAGCGGGGAGAGAACAAAAACAGAAAGAAAAAACATTACAACAGAAACAAATGAAAAGCTTGGCTTGCGAAAATAGAATCTTTTGCAAATACTTGTAAAAATATGCTATGATTCGTCTCCAAATGAATTTTTTTCGTTGGTATGTAAAGGCTGTAAAGTCTGTCTTCTAATACAAGCATCAGTTATCCGAAGTAGCAGTAAAAATAATCAGCAGTCAATTAACGATAGAAAATATTTTAAAACAGAGAAATGGACATAGCTATGCCATCGGGAATCGACTACAATTTTATGGATTTTAGTTTTAATCTTGAAAATACTTAAGTGAGCGTAGTTTTAGATGCAAAATTGAAACCACTCCATACCATTACATAACAGATTACTCATTATGAAGCGATTAATTTTAGAAAACTGTAGCATCAAAATTTCTTTCTGGGATATTTCGCAAAAACGGGTGAAAACGGTATTCAAAATAAAACAAATAAATGTGAAATAAGAGAAATTCACTAAATAATGGAATTTCCTTCACCAAAGTCTCATGCACAGCATACATGCTACATAAAATGAATGGATAAAAGTTATGCATAACATTAAGATGAATCTGAGGTCTCTTTTTTTCTGAATAATATTCTTCCACTTCGACAATGGGGCTGTAGATAAAAATTTAAAAACGGGGTATGAATTCCATGTATTCTTGCCACTAATGTTCAAGTCAAGCAATTGTTACGCTAATTGATTTATGCTGGAAAACACCTGGCAATCTGTATATTGGCATTGCTATCTAGGAAAAATAATCACTCTTCAGTGAATAAAATCTGCTTAAAAGTGAGGCCATGATTCCTTATTATAATGTTAAAATTATTGGCTTCGATCTTCACATGTAAGAATAACTAGTCATGTGGGATCGCACCAAGATATTGAAAACATATTTACTGTTAACAGTAGGTTGCAATGACACTCATTCTCCATAGTTGGACCAAAGGCATCGAATTTCTCTGCTTATTTTTTAGATACGAAAGCATCTTGTAATCCGGAAGTGGATCAATTCTGATTCAGCAAACTGGGTGAGTTGTTGCTACTTTTGTGGATCCCACTGTTGGCGTGACCCACTGTTGGTCATGTGTGTCGCGTCAATGTCATGAGAAGTCACCAACGGTCTAGGAATTGGTAATCCAACCTAAAAGTTTACAGGATGGAGTTCCTTTTTGACAGTATGATTCAAAAGGGATCCTGGAGACGACTCTTGGTTTTAGGTTTAAGTTAGGAAAGCGACACTTTGCGCCTTCTGTACATTATGCGGTTAACCTGGAGTTTAGTGTGCGTACTCACTTCGTTTCTCTTAAGCTCGCCAACTGTTTGTCGCCAAGAGAGAGAGTGCCAGAACATTTGTTTTGGATACGAGTTGAACATTTTTCGGCTTCGTTTGCGCATGCGCCGACAGTGATTTGTTTACCGATCTACGGTGGATGCCCTTAATTTCGCCTATTTTCCATTGGTCCACTGTCTGCTCTCTTCGATTTGATTGGTCGGCGAATTTGAATAATACTTCATTTGGAATTTTTGATCATTTACCAAACGATTTTTTTCAATAACCGTTCGCTTCTCTTCTAAAGATTTTCGCTCGTCGAATTTGCTGATTCTCTTTCTCTGTGTTGCTGATTATGGCTTCCAAATATCGAACAAGGAATGTTTTTTTTCTAGAAACAATGTTTCCCTTGCTACGTTTCATCGTCTTCAGACGTCGTGTTTTTCCTGCGCTAGTGCTTTCCCTGTGTGTTTCATTTCTCAACGAAAGAGCGAAGCTACAAGGAACCCACTTTGCTGAAGCCACTGATGTTTTTTTAAGTTAAAAAAATTTGCTCGGTACACACTTGCAATGCCGAAGGCATTGCGTGCTCAATCTCTCGTTTTCAGATGCCGTAGGCATCAAATGCTCAGGAGACTTATAAAAAAACTCACTGCGCATCCTAAACAGTGTTTGGCGACGGCAGGTAAAATTCTGCTAAAGAAAATTGGCGAGAAAATTCTACGCACCCTAAACTCCAGGTTTACCCATTATGATTTCTATCAGTTATCTAACCATATTCGTCAGTTTTGTTTCTGTCCACTGTTTTACTGTGAAGTCTTTTGACCGTCATACGCATAATAAGTCATAGTGGATGATATAGGACAACTAGTGCATCCCAAAAGGTATATGTTTGTCGAGTAAAAGGTATAGTCTACCCGTAGCTCCAACTTTGCGTGCTCTAAACACATACATTTTTTGAGTGTCTTATCTAACATTGCGACATCCCTCAAAGAGTACAAGAGGTTCTTGCAATACCCTTGCCAGCTATTTAGAGATTAATAATTTTATTCTCATGGTGATAAGCTGGCAGACTTTTATAACAGGTTATGTCACCCGAAAGGAGGAAATTTTTTTCATGTCTCCAGAATATTTTGTACCCCATCAAAGTATTTCAAAATGTGGTTTTAAAATGGGTTTCCTATTATATACATGTACTGAAAACAAATTCACTTTAAAGAAAGACTGTGTACCAATCTACAAAATTAAGTATAAATAAATTTTACAGTGACATTTCTCATTCCGAATGAAATGGATATAAAAACAATTTTAAAAATCATTTCGAAAACAAGAATGTTAATAAAAGAAGATTATAAACACTCATTATTGTACTAAAATGTATAACTTTAAATTTTCATTTTCCTACTTTTCTTTTACTACATTTTATCATAAAATATGTTGTTACAAATATTAATGGAATCTTGAATGCATTATTTTCTGAAATTCATTATCAGATGGTGTCACAAGTATGAAATCAATACGTAACTAAATTAATCAATTAACTCATAGTTATGTCCTTAAAATATCGAAAAATGTATCGTCATGGAGACAAGATCGTAAGAAATTACAAAACTCAATCACATTAGGAAAAATTCAAAATTGATTATAAGATTGCATCAATACAAGCTTCATAGAAATGAAGTAACCGAAAACTGTGTCAAAAAAAATTACCTTTGGAACTTTAAAAATCATTTTTAGCGGAGGATCAACATCATACACCTGCTCAGTTCCCATGACAACGTCAATCACAGGACTAACAACAGTCACATTCTTAAGGAACTGGAAATTTCTGCTTACGACGAAAACCAGGTCAGTTCTGTTATTTCTCGGCTTTTCTTCAAGCACATTCTCGGGTAAAAAGACAGCGACTTCGAAACTTTCAAACTGTTCCAGCCTCTCCTCAGGCTCTTTGTCGCTGTCGTTCAAAAACATTGTTACGTCGGATCCCCAGTTCTCTAAAACTCCACCACGAGGAATAAGTGATAGAGGCAGAACAGACAGAGCAATGTTATTTCCAGCCACCTTGACAGCTTGGTTGTTAGTCTGTGTATTCAATGCAATGTTTTCCACAGCAGTGCTGATTCTAAACGGAAGGTATTGAAGGAGTTGCGTAAGAAGACGTAAAAGAAAAGGTCTTAAAGATATTGCTTAAGGGCAGCAAAGAAAAAATTGCTAATATAATTTTACTCCAAACTTCACAAACTCGTCCATTTGCTTACTACAAGAACGGAAAAAGAAAAAAACAATAAAAACAGAGATTATTTATGATGTTATTGTTACAGGAATGCACAATTATCAACAAAATGGATTCCCGTTATAATGACAAAGTAATTCGATATATTTTATTAGAAATGATGCAACATATTTTCGTTTATTGAATATCCGAAAAGTGTAAATTCCCCGAATATTTGCAATGAATTCAATGAACATCTTTCTGAAAAGATATCATTAAAAAAGTTTTGCTCGTTTTTCTTAAAATTAAAAATTTAGGTTTTCACAAAATCACTTGAAACACTGAATCACGTACAAATTTATCTTTGAAAGCTTGTCTTATTGATTAAAAATAATTTTACATCACTGATCGATTTGAATGCCATTGTTTCATCTATAAAACAATGCTTTAACAATGTCGACCCTAGAAAATGACAGAAAGTTTTGATCTTTATTAATTTCCTTGCCAACTCCGAAACATCCTAAGTAGAGAAGTTTTGAAAATGAATTTCAAATGGCACGGTGAAATTCAATTAACTTTTCATTGTAATCTGTTTGCCAAAAGGAGTTTCCAGCTAATGCAGGCCATTGCTAGTAGTCCATTCAACGAAAGCCAGCAAACCCGTTGATAAGAAAAAAAATGTAGCTTTAAAATTTGGCATATTTATTAAAATTTGGCATATGACCTAAACTAAATATTAAAAGTCTCCGCCGGTGGAGGTTACGCGGGATGTATAGGGGGAGTGTAAAGGCGGCGTTTTTAGTTTTTCATAAATATCTGGAAAACTATGGCTTCTAACTAAAAACACTCAAATACAAAATTAAACTACATGAAATACCCTACAAAAATAGTCCTACATTTTTTTGTAACATCAATATTTTAGAAGGTATAGGGAGATTTAAAAGTGGATATTTCTAAAATTCCTTATTGTAATGGTAAAATAAATAAAAGGGCTGAATCAACAACCCTCAGAAAAACCTCATGCCTATATAATAATTATACAAGGATAATATTGTTTGTGTCGGAGCGGAGGGGGGGCTGACAAATCTACTTGATGAACAGTCGTGTTCCCTTCCTCCCCTCACATGAGTTCCCCTTCACAAGTTTCCTTCTACTCGTAGTCCAGTCAATGAACTGTAGATTTAAAAATGTTACAGTTTTGAAATGTGGCACCGTTGTTGGGAAGACTGCTCTAAACGATATACTAAAAGTCCCCTCCGGTGGGGATGTATGGAGGGTACAGGGGGGTTCAAAAGGGAGGATTTCTCAGTTTTTCTTAAATATCTCGAAAACTATGGGTTTTAGCAAAAACACTCTGACAAAATTAAGTTACATTAATTTTCTTACAAATATTGTTCTATTTATTTTTCGTAGGCTAAATACTTAAAAATATATACAGGTAAGAGAAAGTGAATAATTTCAATAAATGATTGAAAATGTTTATTTTTAAGAAAATTTTTCTATTTCAAAATGAACGGCTATCTATAACAATATATCTATAACATATTATATCTGTAACATATATTTGTATACATACATACATAAAAATATGCATAAGCCATTTTTACACATTTTTGTTACTTTGTTGTTGTGCATATGCATAACGCATTTTGACACTTTTGGTTTGTCGTTTAGGAAACTTCTCCCAATAACTATGCTGAATTTAAAAACTACGCCATTTTTTCTATTTTTCCTTCGTTGACTGGATTATAATTTTTAGATTATAATTTTGTTTCTTCAAAAGGATTCGTTCTCAAAGGAGAAAGACAATAACAAAGGGTATCCGCAAATGTCCTTAACCGTTGGAAGATTTTAGATAGAATAAATAGACAAATCTATGGAAATTATTTAAAAATTAGGATTAGTTATGGAGATGTTTTTGCGTCAATTAATATTTCTCAATAGTGGTACCACTGGTTGCACGAAGCATATCAAGACTGTACTCGCTTTCATGTCATGTTATGAATAAAAATCTTCATACATGGTGGAAATGTCATCAAGGAACATTTGTTTCAGGCCATGAATGTCCCACATCTTTCTTTTATTAACGATAGATACCCACAGAACACCACAGAGTAAAATTATAGGAGAGCATGTTAAGTGCAAACTATTTTTACATTTGTTAATTTTTTGGTTCATGTACCTTCAGGAGTTGCACTTTATAAACTCACAATAGAAAGTTTTTGAAGGTCCTTGTGCATTGTTATACGAGTTAGCAACAGGTACATGAATGGACTATCAGCAGTATGAATGGATTTTTTAGCAGAATTTGCAAGGACCTAAACGATCGAATTTTCCTTCCAATATTCTTTGTTTCACTCCTTTCTTGATCCATTTCTGACCCTGTCTCTATAATTTTTTTTATGTTGAAGTTATATAAGTTAATGATATAGTTTATTATACTGAGTAGTTTTTTCATGAATGAAGGATTTGATGGATGTGATAGTGACTATTTCCGATAATTCGTTCTGTGCAGTCTGCATATCCTCTTTTCTACAATAAACCACAAGACATTGCGACTTTTTTAGGATTGGCCTTTTTTCTAGTCTTTCTAACAGGTTGTCTTTTTTAGTGTTTTTAATAGCTTTTTCTAGTCAATTTTCTTTACAATCACGATTTTATTTGGAGCCAGGGAATCATCTTACCTTCATATGCAGAGTGCGTGTTATGTGAAATTGAGCATTTTGTCGAAGAAACGTTACAAGTTCGGAACCCCGGACAGATAGTCTGGGCAGAAATAAACCCAGATGGATGTAAAGAACTGTATATTAAAGTGGGACGAAAAAAATTTGTTTTTATTCATTATAGTGCGAAAAAATTGCCTCTGGATGCAAAAAAGACAAAAATGAAATTTGATGGCAATTGGAACATGTCTTGATGTGCCGCAAGTAGGATAAATTTTCATAAATTTGAAAACTTTTGCTGTATTTTAGCCTTTTTCTCTACATTCCCATTTGCAGTAAAAAAGCTCAAATTAAATATATATTTTTTTACTTTTTATTTCTTTTTTATTAATAGAACAAACGTTTTTAGGGTGTTTAAAACCTTTTGTGAGTATATAAAATATTAATTATTAGCCAAAAACCTGCAAGAAATATGCTATGATTAAAAAGAAAATATGCTGTTTCTAATCAAGAATTATTTCTCTGTTACACATTTAATTGACGAAAAACACTTACAAGTATTTTATGCATCCGTGTATTTGCTATTGGGTCTCAAAATGCATTTTGTGTTTTGCCATTGAACCGATAATCAATAAAGTTAAAGGGGGAGAATTTTTAGTACTGTGAGGTGATATTTGTTTGTGGAGCGAGTTTTTACCAGATCAATAAAATTAATAGTTATTTCTTATAGCCCATATTTTTTCTTGCACTATCGACATAAAAAAAGTAGAAACAAGTCAATATATTTTCTTTAGATTCGAGTGAAAAAGGCATGTTGAAATATCTATGTAAATATAGGTAGTTTTTGCTTAGTTTTATCGTTAACCACAGAATATCGACCATTTATTTATAAAATAATAAATAAATGACGAATGCCCTTGACGAATTTGAACCAAAATTTGATACATACTTACAATTTTGTATTAATTACAAAATATCCTTACTTTTGTTCCTAGCATTTTTTAAAATTAATTTCTTCACATGAAAAGAGACAGCTCTAAATTCAGAAATGTTTCTTTTGGACTCAAGGAAGTCTACAAAGTGAAAAATCCCAAAATCTACTGGTTGAATTTTTTGATTATTGCAATACTTTCTCTGTGTGTCTGCTTCTCTATGTATCTGCTGTAAAAGAAAGGCAGTAGAAAGAAAAAAAAGGTTTTTCCTACCACCTTACTGTATATTATGCAGAATGGCAATTTTATGGGTAGGAGTTCAGGGTTGAGATTCTTGAGATTCTTCTAGAGAAAAGACTGTTTTACAGTTATTTGAAATCATCGATGATGCGTTCCTTTAGTACAATAACACTCGAGATCATAGATCTCGTCTTATTGAAATCTGGCTTTTGGAGAAGGGTATCGAGCGTATGGGAGTTGTCAGCTAGTTCACCCTACTTGAATCGCGTAGAGTATGTATAGGACGTTTCATAGAGACTGCGTCTTCACGGTCATATCCTCTTATAACATTTCGAGAGCTAGAGACTTCCCTTGTCAAGAAATGTGAAAGAATATCTCAAAATCTGCTAAACCATATTGCAAATTCCTTGCCCAGGCCATGTTCAGCCGTTTTATCTGTTCTCTCTAATGATAACGCATAAAATTACCAGAAAGACAACTTGCCTAAATTTTTATTTCCAATAATTCAAACTTTCTAAATCCCCACAAGCGTTTATATTTTTAAATAATTTTGTTAGTCAAATTTTCTAGTTCCTTAGGTTTATAGGACTACAAAATAACATCCGTTCTAATTTTTCACAACAAATCAACTAGAATATACCTGCTTCTTAAAAAAGTTATATACTTTTATCTTTTTGCCTACTGTATTTTGTTCAACTTTAAGACCTTGAGCACCTCCATATAAAAAATATTTATTTTTGGGCTTTGGGATTTCGTAGAAATTTGTATGTCGCAGTATTTATTGAAAGTAGCACATATGTCCTATTAAGATAGCAAACGTTGCATTTTTTTGGACAGATAGTGCTTATATTGCATTAAAATTAAAGTTTAAAGAATTTTTTAAATATTATATATAATTATTATTATTAACTTGAAATATTTTACCTACTTTCTGGATAAGTTCGATAAGGTATCTCTGTTTTCTGAAGCTGAAATTGTATTTATTACTGTGTCTACAGTATGAACTACAGACCTGAGAACCTATATAAAGCGAGGAAAATATGTTTAATTATACAAACCAAGGAAAAAATACTTAAATTCATTGTCTGAAAAATGTATATTGAAAATTTATTAAACATAGTATTTAAAAGGGTGTTTTTTCTTTTTTTTAATTGGAGAATCATTAAGAGAATCAGATTATCTTTAGACTTACACATTATATCAAGTCATTAAAAGAATATCGATAATCCTCGAAAGACAACTGTATTACCTGCAAAAACTGAAAAATAACTACAACACTGACATAAGTATTGCATTAAATCTATGAAGTTCAACAATAAAAAGAATTTTAGATTTACATATAGCATTTTGAAAAAAGAGCCTAATTGTAAAATTAGAAGACACGAAGATCTGTGTCTTATAATCGATCTTCTAAAACAATTTATAATAAGTGAAGTAGTTATTGAAATCATATAAGACCTGTAATAAAAAAATCATTTCCGCAAAAATCAATGAAAATTCTCAAAACAGCCGATTAAATATGAATGTGAAATCTCACATTATGCAATGCTGAATATTGAAAAGGGGTTGAGGAAAAACTTTTAATTTTTAACTATGGACTTCCATGGCGTGTATCAGAAAGTATAATTACAGCTATTGGAAATAATAATTTTTTTTGTTTGTATTACTAAAACAAATTCTAATTCGTAGCAAATTTTCATTTACTTTGATATTGGTATCTATTGTTAGTTAACTTTTGAATGACCTATCATTTTCAAACAAAATTTGAGTCAAATTATAATTCTGTAGAATACAAATCCGGAAAACCCGGAAATCAGAAGAGTTAAAAAAATGTATTTCATCTGTATATCCATTCCCCGTAATATTTACAAAAATTAAAAAGTACACAGAAAAAATTGAAACAGTTTACTCGTCTATCATTGATATTTTTTAAATATTATTTTGAAAGATAACTAAAAGATAACTAAGATAACTGACTTCAGGTTCAACAGCAGGAACGCTTGCTGCATTTCTTAATATTTGTGCTACATACTGCACATCCGATGGACTTAAATCTTCTGCAGCGGTCGTCAGCATTTCCATACTCGAAGTTGAATCCAAAATGTTGTCTTCAGTGATATTCCTCTGAAAATATATTTCATTCAGTTATATTAACAATTACCTTTACAATCTGCATTATTCTAAAAACAGTAAGAATGCTTAATGTAAATTTAGTCGTAATTTGCACAGTGCAAATAAATAATTTTAAAATATTCTCAATTATTTCTATGTTTGTTGGTATGAATTGAAAAATTATAATAAATATAAATAATATTAAACATAATTATTTGTCGGAAAAATAAAAATTTGCATGATGAATTCTTTCTCCAAGAGTAACCATTTAGTGCTGAATTTTATGTTCGATTCATTTTCCATTTTTCACAGTGAACATCTTGAACATTGTATAGGAAGGTTGTGACGGTAACAACATGAGAAATATCGCCACTATCATATGGTAAAATTTTTCTCTAATTTAACTGTGCATCCATGCCAAATTTAATTTAAATATGTGCATAAATGTTTAGAAATTCAAATATCCAAAAATGTTCTTAATTTTGAAGACCTGTGTATTAGGTGTCTTCAAAATGGTGCTAGACGAAAGTAAAACACAAACACATGAAAAATTGAGAAAAGGAGAGAAATACATATTTTGAAGCATTTTAAATAATAAAAGATTTTATATATATATTTCTTAGAGTTAATTCACGATATTTACTTAGTTGATACTCTTCAAAGGAACTTACTTTAGCCAGTTCATAGAGAGGCACTGTAAGTTTCGACTGAACATCAGCGCAGCCATTTTCCACTGGGCTCCAGTGCGCTCCCGTATAAAAATCGCCTAAACACATTCGTTCAAGAGCACTGCCTTCAGCTAAGAGATTGAAAAAGTTACAGGTTTTTAAACTTTTTCCCATCATCAATGCACTTTCCCTAAAATTTCAACATTTCTACTATTCATTTAATTGATTATTTAATAAATTTGCAAAGCAGCCAGAATTCAGATTAGGGACATGCGGTTAATTATTTCTACGACTAAATAATTTATTCGAGCTGCGTTTATGCCGTGATTCAACTAGAATAACACTGTATAGGTGTTACAGGGTCACAAACAATTGATCATTTAATAATAAAATCAAAGTCCTGTGGGAATCATAATGCAAAGTCCTGTGAGGATGTTATGTTGGAGTTTATGGCACTACCTTGAAATACGTTCGTTCTGCAAACATTTACTCTTCGCACTATTTGAATTTATTGATTTTTCTCGTCCCCTGTGTGAGATGTTACTGAAGAAATAAAAGAAAGAACAGTTTAGCAACGGCCTTCGTATTCCCTACAACTATTTAGTAAAGCGTATGCGCACGTAAATACGCAGGCCATGTACAATAAAGCGGGCCGAAAAAATTATTTTAAAAAAATTGGTGTCTCCCACAAAGTAAAATTTGCTATTTTTTAAGAAAGAAAAGTAGGGAATAAAGTAATAAAATAAAATAATATATTGAAAAACGATAGAACTGCCTGAATAAGTTGATACTGTACTGACTCGGTTCTAGTTATTGTAATCATAATCTAATATACATAGTTTACGTTATATACCAGGTTTAATAATTTTGCTAAGAAAACGGAAATATTTATTGTTTTATACTATATTTGAAGACATGTCACGATAAAACCAATAAGTTGTTAGTGCGCAATTCGTATTAAACCGTTTCGTTCTGATTAGAAGGTGGAAATGTCAGATATTTGGTACTTGATCAGTGGTTCAAGAATAATTGCCATCCTCTGGTTTTAGGAGATTTTTGAGGTACTGTATTGGTACTCTTAGCTACAAAGCAAAATATTTTCTTTGCCAATTTTTTTATTATTTTAACTTCAAATTGTAATATCATTAAAGATACGTTTAATCACAGTGTTATGTAAAAGTATTGTACTTTCTTCTTTTTTTCCCTTCAGAAAACTTTCCATATATACATCAGCATGCTGTTTATATCGAATAACGAGGTTTTCCTATATATTTTCTTGTAAACCAATATCTTCTATCTAAAGTAGAGAAATTTACTGGTACTCATTCCAGTTAGCTATAACTTTCAATGCTAAATGTATCTCAGGGCAAAGTTACTCTGTCCAATAGAGTCTCGGCCAATGAAGGGTAAGTCGTCATTAGTCTTACATTGCACCTTGAGCATGGACAAAATAAACACAAAACAACTTTATTAGGCTTCGATATTTTCAAATCAGGTATCTAAGTGGAGATATTTTATTTAGGTATAAGATAAACCTAGTTCTTACTCATCGTTCGTGCATCTTGCAAGTTAATGAAGTGCCCTATCATTTTGAAATAAGAAATTCGCGTTATGGTAGAATAGATTAATATAATTTAGTACTTCTTTTATTATCGCATACCCCGAACTGCATGTTACCAAAAACGCTCATTCCGCTTGTCGGTTGAAATATTGTGAAAGCTCCCCCCAAGAACAAAATAATTATATATTAGAAGTATAAATATAAAATAATGGACTAACTTGGAAATACTAACATTTAAACAACAATTTAGCTGGATACCAATGAAACACCCAGATAAAAATAAATAGGAAATGAAAGCAGTATATAGATATAAATAGAATAAAACCCCACTACGAACAAAGTGAAAACATTATTATAATATAAAATAAGTAAAACTTAAGCACAGAAGGATGATTAAGACCAGAGTTTCAGAGTTTAATCGTAGTAAAACAGTCTGATAGTGTATTATGGCGGATTATGAGGTGTTAAATAACCTCTTTTGGTCCATTTTTTCAGTAGGAAATAATAAAATAAATTTGGGATTGAGATTAATTAAAAAAAGAAATCATAGGTTATTGGATGGAATGAATTGTTAATTAATTAATTACATTAATAATGAATTAACAAGTCAAGACAATTCATGGTTTGAGAAATGAAAATCGAGAAATTTATTTTAGTAGTTTTTACTGGAAAATTTTGAGATAATTTACGTCAACCTAAAATTACAATGTAAAAAATTCTGATGGATAGTAAATAATACTGTGAAATGATTGTAAAAAACGTCTTAACGAGATATTAAAAAAGATTTCTGGTTGTAATCATATACAACTAACAGAGTACAAAGCTATTTTTTAAAATTTTTTTAATGCTTTTAGTTTATTATGTGATGTAGGATAAAAAGCATGAGGTTCAAACTGTATATAAAATAATAAACAATACATTATAATATATATATGTAATAATCACTTAATTTTATTCCAAATTCTAATATATATATATTTTATTTAATGTATTCCAAAATCACCTTTTCTTTAACCCAGTCGTCCTTCTTTTCCCTGCCTGGAGGTAGTATTTAAATTCTGTTTTGGCAATTTATTACTAAAAGAATATTTAATCACTGCTTTCACGTGCCCGCAGAAAAATCATGACGGCGTCTCTTTGGCACCAGACTTTTCCCTGGAAACGCCTACGTGACTTACCATAAAATGTTCCACATTCCCTTCACTTGATTCTGCTCGAAATGATTAAGTTCTCTTATCTGAGAGAATACTAGGGATTTTGGTACTGCACATTTCATGCTTGTAAATCCCTAAACAAGTAAAAGTATCCAACCACCTCACCTATTGATAATAAAAATAAGAGGTAGTTATTTGCTTTGGCCTGTTTATTTTCAACGACTACTACCATTTGATGAAAGAGATATATATATATATATATATATATATATATATATATATATATATATATATATATATATATATATATATATATATATATATATATATACTAACCAGAAAACCTAACAACCTATCTTCCTATTATCAGGCTCTATCGGTTGGACTGAACCCAAAGTTAGCCCCGTTGTTGCAATTTTTATTAACTATTTCCAATAATATTTTGAATTTACTACTGTAAAATTTCTCTGAAACTTCATATACGCTTGTGAGAGTGCACATAAATATACGCACTTTTGATATTGTACACCTCATATATACTATAAGGCAATTACTCCCAATATATTGCCTTACAACGTAAGCACTAAGGATCAAGTATTAAGGAATAAAATAAATATGCAATCTATATATACAGGGTGATTAAAAAAACGTGGCCAAACTTTAAGGGTAGGCCAGGCATACAATAAGCACCCAGAATCTCATAGAAACATGGATGCTCAAACGCCATCTGGAGGCAGCAGATGGCATTAAATATAGAACAGAGTTGGAGAAAATGTCGATATCTTTCTGACTGTTAACGGTATTGAACTGAAATTTTGATATAAATAACTCTATATACATGGCTCTGAATTTTTGAATTAAAAATAACGTTACTTTTAACGCATGCGCAGTAAAAAATTTGTTGCTACAAATGCTAATATCTCCTTTATCATTCAACGTATTTACACGATATTTTGACAGAATGCGCCTCTAATAAATTGCCATGCACTCTGTAAGTACCATAAAATTCCAAACAAAGCTCTACACGTTAAAGCAAAAAACATTCGGAAAAGGTTGAGATTTTTTTTAAAAAAACGCTATATCCTCCCGAATATTCGTACTATTTTTACGAAAATGCATGTAAAAATTGCGCGCATCACAGAAAAGAATTGATGAATGTTGCAAACCATTATTAGCTTTCTGTGAAGAGGGGTGAGCCAAAATTCCTCTTCGAATACATTGATTTTTCTTGTCCGACCCCTGAATGCTACTATTACCGAATCTTTGATGTAAATCGTGAGTTTAAACTCATTCTTTCTATGGTCGAACTTCGAGGAAAATAAATTTGCCTTTCGGGAGATATTTGAAATATTCCATTATCAGCTTTCTGTGAAGCAGCTGGATGCACTCGTTTGTGCCTGACCTAACTTTAAGAATAGGTGAAGCATACTGAAGAAAATTTCGTATTTTTTCGAATATCCTTCGAAAGGCTGGATGAATTTCCTTCGAAATTTGACTATATAAAGAATAGGTTTTCAATCACAATTTACATCAAATATTCGGTCACGAAGGCATTTCAGAAGACCGACAAAAAATTGATGAACTCGAAAAAGGATTTTTGCTCACTCCACTTCAAAGAAAGCTGATAACGGCTTGCAACTTTCTACAATTCTCTTGTGTGGTGTTTCCAATATTTGCATGCATTTTCATAAAAATAGCAGGAATATTCGAAAGGATATAAAGGTTTTTCTTGTTTTATAAAATCCCAAATTTTTCGTCTCGTTTTTTGCGTATAGCTTGAGCATATAGTAACTTTAATGATCATAAAATATTATCATGCGAAATATCTTCATGTTGGTTCTAATAATTTGCTGCATTATATTCGTCCTAAATATTGTCCGCTGAATGGTAGAAATTTAACACGCCAAGTTGTTCATAATTGTATCATATGTTTTAAAATAATTATGTGGTATCAAATCAAATTGTGGGTAACTTACTCAAAGAAAGGGTAACACCCACTTTTCCTTTTCCTTTTATGCTAACCCAGTAAGTATACAGTAACTTTAATGATCAAAAAATATTATCACGCGAAATATCTTCATGTTGGTTCTAATAATTTGCTGCATTATATTCGTCCTAAATATTATCCGCTGAATGGTAGAAATTTAACACGCCAAGTTGTTCATAATTGTATCATATGTTTTAAAATAATTATGTGGTATCAAATCAAATTATGGGTAACTTACCCAAAGAAAGGCTAACACCCACTTTTCCTTTCAGCAACTGTGAAGTTGATTTTTGTGCACCATTTATGGTGAATTTAAAAATCAGCCTGAGGGATTACCTAAACAATTTGCAAGAGAGGAGCAAATGGAGATTCACTAAAAATAATGTTGAAATATGAGCTCTTGTCTTAATTAAAGATGAATCTCTTCCAGGTACGAAATGGCTTACTGCTAGAATTACAGGCGATTTTATGGTAAAGATAACAAAATAAGAGTGATAAATCTTAATTTCCCTGATGGTAAAATAATTAAAAGGAATATAAGAGATATTTGTATTTTTCCTATTGAATGAAAGTGTGCTTATTGATAATTATCATTTTTATAATGCTTATAATAGTGCATCTTTGTTTTCACTTGTTTTTTATTTCATATGTTACATAGATTTTCAATTGAATTTATTATGGGTATTTTTCTTAAATTCGTTTCTTTATTCACATGTCTGTTGAAATTAGTATTTGAACCTGGGTCCGGAATGTTGGAACCTCCCACATTCTATTTGAATGAGCCGTGGCGCCCTCTATAACTTTTTCTATAATTTTCAATTTACGAGTCCTACTCATATAGAGCAGACACATGTCTAGAATTTCTTTGTTCTAACGTTTGTGTTTGAAAGTGCCTCTTAAACCTCTAATAATCTTGAAGCTGTTGATAATTAAATGATGATAGTAATAGAGTTTATTTAATGTTGGAAATGTACTATATTATTCTCTACAATTGTTCAATCAACGGTTTAAATCGAATGCTGGCATACCGCCACATTTAGGCCTACTCCATCCATTACAACTATATATCATGATTTATGATAAATGAAGGAAACATTTTGTACTAATAATATATGAATTATTTCATAAAAATTGAGAAATATTTCAGCAAAAAATTAATATCAATATGTATTATGTAATTTATAATATATTGTTCGGCTGAATAAGACCAGTCAACGCCGGGTAAACACTTTTGGTTTTTCAATAAAGCATCAGAACACTTCTTCTTAAATTTAATGCGAAATCTATAAACTTAAAAATCAAGCAAAAGATGTCAATAGTTTAGTAAAGCATTGACTTTAAATGCATGTGAATAGCTCTTGTATGAGGGACCGCCTCCAAATTTATTTTCATGACACCTTTAAATTTTATAATGGAAACTCGCTATTTTCTTCTTTTAATTCATTAATTTCATTGAAAATCCTCTCTATATATTCCGAAATTTTAAATAATTTGACTCAAAATTATCGGAAATAGAGAAAAAAAATGAGGTTATCTCAGCATATTCGGAAGTAGAAAATATGTCATTTACGAAACGTTTTGCTTTACTTCTAATTAAAAGATTCGATAGTGTTAAATATGGTTTTTAGCTACTGTTGAAAAATGTATTCTCAGACCACGTGTGGAAATATGAATTCAAGATTACAGATTTTTATTTTTCTTTCTTTACACATTGAAATTAAATTATAAACAAAACTAAACAACCATACATTAAATTAAAAAATAATAAATTACAAAATAAGAATATCCTCAAAATCTTAACCTAATGTTTACATAAGTGGGTCATTCTCATTAAAAAAGTACAAATACCAAAAAGAAATTTTATTTTACAAAAGAATGTAAAAAAAATCATTAAAATTGCATGGATGCTTCCATTTAAGCTTAATAAATACTCTTATTTATTAGTGGTCAAGTTTTCTATTTTATTTTTCTCTGTTTTTTTAATTTTAATATTTTTGACCTGTCTGATAGTCAACGGAAATTTTACATTTTAAACGATAGCATAATTGATTTATTATTGGGATTTCGTACAGGTTTATTTCTTATAATTAAACAATAAAAGTAATTATTAAAACCCAGTGCAAGAAAAATTAACATTTTAAAATAGATAGCACTTTTTAAATAATGGCCCTGACTGTGCATTAGTTAAATAATATTTACAAAAAATTTCAAATAAATGAAAGTCAACATTTTGTAGGAAAGTAATCAATTATATACTATATTAAGGAATATCATATATTTATTTAGTAATAAACAATCTAGTACGTCTCATATTAAATTTTTTCTACTCTCTTCTCTTCTGAATTTGAGCTTTTGACTGCATTGACTTTTTATTTTTTGATGTTCTCACTTTTTCAAAGAATAAATTTAGCTATTAAAATGTTTGTTATACATCATTGAAGCTTTAGCATTATAAATATTCTATATGAATTGTTTACCTTAATTATTTTCGAGAATATAATTTCAATTTTAATTTTTTTTAAATACATAATAAAATCACTACATTTCATTAAAAATATATACCAAAGAACTTTTAATTGAAATTATTTTAATTTATTTAACTTTATCACAATATTTGAAATTTTGTCTCTTTCATTGACAATGCCATCCCCTCTGTGGACCTCGGAAGGGAATTCCAAGGAGGAGACAAAAACTAAGTTTTGTATTTTTAAGTGCTTTGATATTTAGGTGACTAAATTGGTACACTTATTTCTATTAAATGCGATACTAAATCTATAAAAATTTTGTATTTTAATTATAATATATTTTTTTCTTAACTTATTTATGGTGACCACAGAGTGGACGCTGAGAACTTTACCAAACTCTAAATGGAACTAATAAATTGAAATACATTCAATAAATTCACCAACTGAATGAATTTTTTTCTTAAACAACAATTTTTCTGCCTTTCTTATAAATTCTTCCATAATGATTTGATATGAGCTACCATTTATGATATTTTTTTCTAGTTATGTTTTTTCGGAGGGGAATTTCCTCCGAAATTGTCCTCCTCTTAAACCACGAAGGGAGACGTATTTGACTAGGGACAAAGTATAAAAATTAATTAATATGTAAGAATAATTTTTAAAAAATATTATGTTAGACCTTAATTAGAGACTTATAACTAGTTAATACTGAGATTAATGCAACTTTTTAAAACAACTGCTTGAGTGTCAGTAAAATTATTTTGAATTTCATGTTTAGGTAGGTCCACTTAGGGAACTTTTGTCTTATATTCACTGAAAAATGAGAGTTAAATAATAAAACAATTTTTAGTAGAAACGTATTGAATAGCTTTCTTAAAAGTTAAAATATTCATATGAACAAAAATATTGAGAGACCACGGGACTGTTAAAAGCACTTTTTGTGAGAATAATCCAAGTGCGTCATGGTCTATTGGAGACAGGCACTCAATCGATGAGAATAAAAATTTAATAAAGAATAGTTTTATAAATATCTAAAGTCTTCAATTTATTATTCATTTCTATAAATATTATTTAATCCTGAAATCCACTTTCTGTTCGTTGTTTTTTACTTGGTTTACTTCTGGCTGACTTTTTCTGGAGCCATATGAAAACACAAGAGTTTGAAAAACAAGGTGAATCGAATGAAAACATCGTCGTTCGCATCCCTGTCAAGCTGTTGTGTAGATCCGAAATACGGCAGGGATCTTCTAGAATGTTAGGGATTCCTTACGGCGTCGATGTCAAGCTTGTTTAAAAGTTTTTACTCGAACAATTTCTGTAGCATTTGTGCTTTTAACTAATTTAACTCTCATGATTTCTTTGTTACACTCACCTGTTGCTTCATTTCTTGATCCCACTATATTCTTTTTACTAAAGATTTTTGGAAGCCATTAACCAACAATTGTTGAAAATCAAGAACAAAAAATTAACAGAAACCCAGAATACTTTTTTGAAATAAAATTACAAAGAAACTTTCAGGCATTTGTTCGTATTCTGAATCACACAGAAGGATGGCAAAATCTCATGCTTTGCTCTCGCACAATCAGGTGTCTAGAGAGGCGTCAGACATATCGGAAACTTTTTTCTAGTTCTCATTAACAAAATTTCACTTTTCGACAATAACATAAGTCATTTTATTTCGTGAAGGTCATCACTGTCTTGGTAATTAGCAAGATCAACAATGTGTTTTTTTTCGATTCATTGATGTAAAAGAGAAAATACTCACCAGTGCTTTTAATTGACATATCGTCTTTATTTATGTTGAGTCTCTCCAAAGATTCAGACAGGGAGTCGTTTCCGGAACTGATACTACGTTCGAAAATATGCTGTAGTTCTTTCTCATCTCCTTTGTCTTCAAAAATATAGAAATGGTGATAGGTACTTATCACAGAACTGCAAGATAATTTGAAAAGTCAGAAAATATTGATTTTGCATCACTGATACTATTAACATACAATATCTACACTCTCTATATATACATAAGGATAAGCTAAAATCTGTCACTATTCTGTGTCATATATTTATTAGCTTAAATAATACACATTTGTGTTTGTTACCAGTACCGGCGGTTGGGTGGAAAAGTGAAGCAAAAGTAGATAATAAAAAACACTGGTGCTATTTACACTGATTTCAAACTTTAATTTTTCAACACTGAATCTATTAACATATAATATCAACTCTCTATATAGAAGAATAATCTAAAATCTGTCATTATTCTGCATCATTTATTATTAGTTTTAAATATATACATTTGTTTTTGTTGCCAGTAATTGAAATTGGATGGCAAGAGTGGGCCATCAAAACCTTTATGGACATCTAAAAGTAACCGGGAGTATAGGGAGTAGATAAAAAAATTTAAAAAGTTAATTATAATATTAGCTAGCTCTTCCGGAGACTATCGAATTTTTGAAATTCATAGTTTTAGGCAGCGAAAATGAAATAAAAATTTAATATTTTACGCCAAATTACGTGTGTGGAGGGCGACTGCATCCCTGGTCCCTCGGACTCTCCGCCATAATTGGTGCTATTCTTTTCACAACGCATTTGACATCAAAATTAGAACAATTGGAAATTTAAAGTCTCATTAGTATTTAAAATCATAAACAAAAAATTTCAAGTTGTGAATCGATCTTGGTTTTTTTATTCATATATGGCAGGCAATTGCAACCAAAACCAACTAGATTTAATCCTCTAAGCGTTTAACACGTATTTTTCCGTTTCTCATATTCAGTTCAAAAGCAGGTACTCATGTTAGTATGTATAATTTCTTAAACTAACATGGATAAAATATTCTTAAGATTTCGGAGACTTTATTAAACGCAATAAAGATTCAATTATTCACATTGGAAACAAATTTTTAAGACTTTAAAGCTAGTATATCAAAATAGTTAACCGCTCAGAGGGTTAAACAAATTATATTACCAATCAATATGGTAATAGAATTTATTCATGCCTATTTGGTTTTAGTTGCGCCATTCATTCTATCATTACTTTGTTTTCATATTGATTTATTGAAGTATTAACTCAGAATTTAGATGATATTTGATTAAACAATGAGCCCTAATGTTGATGTTAGGTAAACGTCCACCCAACATGATATGAATTCAAAGTAAATCGACTTGACGCGGGCATGTCACCTCATTCTTTTATCTTGAAGGA
>BGPR01010706.1:40599-51419 GCA_013235015.1 Araneus ventricosus
TGGTGAATAATCCTTCCCTTTTCTGCACTGAAAAATGAAGCAGTTTCTCTTTCAGCAAACCCAACAAAATTCAAGCTAGTATGGAAGAAGATTGATAATGAAGATTCGTAAATAAAAAAGACTATTTTAAATATTTTTTCGGCCACTTAGTTTAAAAATACATGGAAATTGTGTGTATTTCCAAGACATGAAAAATAAATTAATATATATATATATCTATTACTAATGAATAAACACTGCATTCGGTTATCTAATTAACACAAAAGTACACTAATTGAGATGGCTAAAGCATTAAATGTAAATTTAGATCAAACCCTTTTAATAACAGCTTCAATGGAAATATATTTGGATGGCAAAAAAAGGAGATATTCTTCTATTATGTATGTTGTTTTCAGGCAAAATAACTCACCTTCAACCGGAGACTGATATTTGGTACATTGCGAGATATCCACACGTCCCCACGTCGCTCCCCAAGTAACACTGGGTTGGCATTTTCTGGTAATCAGTCTCCAGTCTGAAATCAAAGAGCTCATACTACAGAACAGACAAGTACTTAAGATAAAAAAGACATAATTACACACTCTACTCCAATAATTAAAGAAGTTTTCGAATAAAAACGATAAATTGATAAATTATTAAATTTTCCTTTTACATTTAAGACAATCTACGTGCCGGTAGGTTACCCTCGATTGATGAGGACCAAATCAGGCCCTGACCGCAAAAAAATCAATGGATTCCTCCATGTGAAATAGAAGAGAGACTCAAAGAATTGAATACGACTGTTTATGCGAATTTTATGACTATTTGTATGACTATTGATTTGAAATAGCTTATGTAGTCGCCTTGATGTTTGGGTACTCCAGAAATTAAGAGAAAAATTTATATGAACCGCTTTTCCACATGTGAATTTTTGCTCAAACGCAAGGAAAATTATTCACTTTTGAAATGGATGATAATGGGAGAGGAGAAATAGTCTACAATAATGTTGAGCAAAAATTGTCGAATTGTTATTCGAGTGAGCTTTCACTAACCACCCCAAAAGTCAATATCTATACTGTTGCACAAAATCTTACCGTGGGTGTATGGTGTAAACAGTCCAACACGCAGGATAATGGAGAATGAAGGTTTATTTACAAATATACAGGAAAACACGTAGCACAGGTACAGGAAACAATAGTCCTTGCACAGATTACCAATGTAAATAGACAACAATTCACAGGTAATGACACTTCAGCGCTTTGATATCTAACAGCACAAACAGTCAGCAAATAACTAGTAACGACAATAACAGCTCAGCTCACCAGCTGATTAGCTCACACAGCGGATAGAACTCCGAAGACTTTCACAATGGATCAACACTCCTACCGCTCGGCGTCTAACAGCTTACTGGCTCGCACAGCGGATAGAACTCAAGAGACGCTCGCTCTCCAAGGCGATCCTAGTCGAACAACAACCACCGTGACCCAAACGCGGTCTTATATACTCTCTCCGATAGGCCGTGACGTCACATAGAATTTTCATGAAAATCCTAGATCTCGGCCCCTAATAGAAATATCGAGAAAAGGGTTGCATTTTCGAGAATAATCTATTTGTCGCCAAGGTCGCCAAATTTGTCGCCAAGTCGCCAAAATGGTCGCCAAGTTTGTCGCCAAGGTCATGCGTGCCACGAGAGTCGCTGAGGTCACTCCATGCTTCACCTTGTAAAACCCTCTTCCCAACCATAAGACCTGTATTGCTGGGAAGCGACTTTCCATGACTGTAACAATACCAAGAAAGTTATACTCCATTGCTGTTGGGATTGGAAGGGTATTGTCTATTAAGAGCTGCTGCCGCCTAAAAAATAATGTGTTTCGCTAAAATAGCCAGCTGGACAATATAAAGAGAGCCATTGGCCAGAAGCGCCTAGTCGACTAATCATAAGGGGGCAGCTTTTCATTCGGGAAACGCAAGAACACTTCTGCCTTTGGGTCCCAGGGGATGTTATTGAAACTTAGCTGAAATGTCTTACCCACCCTCCATACAGCCCTGAATTGGAACCTCCTTTGAACTTCCATCATTCCCACTCTTTTCAAAATTTGCTAAAAGTAAAAAATTTAAATTCTTCGGAGGATTGGAAACAGCACTTTGAGCAGTATTTTTTTAACTCTAAGCCTGGGAGGATCTATGAGACTGACAGAATGAAACGTCACAAACGATGGTAAATCATCAGCAAAGAATGGTGAACATATTATTGAATAAACTTCTTTCTTTTTACAAAATAATTGTTTTCAATTAACCCAAAAATGGCTGAGACTTTCCGAAAAACCCAATATATAAAATGCAAACTTGAAATTCTGCAGGTAGATACTTCTAGGGTAATATGTGGTCTCTTAGAAAGGATTTTGCAAAACTTTAATTATATTTTTAATTAATTAAAAATTGAAGGAATTTTTTACATTTTTCCGCAATAATTTCAAACGTTTTGTCACACAAAAATTATTAAGATACAAAATTAGCTTTTTAAGTAACACCAGTTGCTTTTCTGTTGAATTTCTTTCTTTAATTTCGATAATTTTTTCAGAATAATCTAGAAATTACAATGTTAGTTTTTTAATAAAAACAGGTTCTTTTCCATGTAATTTTTTCTTTAATTTAGATAACGTTTTTAAAATTAATTGTAAGCAAAATTTTAAGAATGCTTTTTATTATTATAATGAAACCAAACGAATTTCATGATTTCATCAAATCCTTCACTCGTGTGTATTTATCAACGTTAATGTTTTGATAAAAAATATACGTTTTCTTTGGATATTAAATTTAATGCAGGATTTTCAATTTTGCTTGTGTGCACATCTATACTTATAAACGACAATGTTTGTGTGTGTGATTATTGCACTTAAAGCCTTTACATTTTGCACACAGGTAGTCCTAATAGTGACTCAATGCACCTCGAAACATATTTTGTGGTAGTTTGGGTGATTTTTCGTACTCATTTCTCCATTGCATATTTTATAATAATCGTAAGAAAATAGATTCACCATAACAAAGAACAAAAAAGTTTGCTTTCAACGTCTAAAAATTTGTTTTAACCGAAAAAGTTGCCGTACAATATTTTCTCTAATTTTAATAATTTTTTAAAAATAATTTGGTAAAATTTACAACAATACTTTTCATTGTTTCAACGCAGTTCAAACCGTTTTCATTGTTTAATCACATATTTAATTGCATGTTTCTCTTTCATTTTTGAAAGCTGAATTAATATCCTAAAACATTTTGCTTTCATATTTTATTTCACCGAATTTTTTGTTGAATCTGTAAACCAGGCTCTCTGAGATATTACGTATATTAACCTATTCTTGTAAAAGGCAATGTTTGTGTGTGTGCGCGCTCGAGCGTTCGTGCGTGCGTATGTACTATGTCCAGACGAATCTGTCGCACTTGTAGCAATGAAATTTTGCACACAGGTATTTAATGGTGATTCAATGCACCTGGAAGCCCGAATTTTAAAATTTCATTCAGAAAAATTTTATTTAATTTTTTTGTGTGGTTTTGGGTGATTTTTTGCACGTTTTTGGCCAAACACTGAGAAATAATGATCGTAGAAAAACAGACAGAATTCATAACAGACAATGAGCTAGTCCTTTGCTAGTAAATTACCATTTTATAGTTAGCTTTCAGAGCTTGGTTGTTATCCATACCGTAAGGAAAATACCAACAAAGAAATAATCCTTAAAAATTAGCTGCTCTAATAAATTTAAACCAAAATTTGGAATTAAAATATTTTTTTCTATTCTTCTCTCTTCACATTTAACAAAATAATTGTTTCTTCTCTTCCTTAACAGGGTTCCATTTCGTGGGCCGGTCATGATGGGATGTTCGTAAATAATATTTTTAACGAATTAAATAGCATTAACTCACATTTTTGAAAAAGGCTATCCTTCTTTACGAAACTGCGTGTTGCTTCAAAACGGGACGTTAATATAACTAAATTAAACTAAACTTACTATTAAAACACGGATTTTTCAGCATTTGAACATTTTTTATGCATTACTACCAATATCATTGATATGTGAAGACAAGTTCATGTTCTAATATGGCAGTTGATAAAAAAACACACTTCTAGCTTTGCCTAGACGAGCACTGTAAGAGTGAAAAATTATACGCACAAACCTAACTTTCAACAATTAATATTTCAATATTTGCTATTTAGCTTATAATTGATTGAAAAGAACTTTATTTATCGTTGGTCATTTTTTGCCATCAATAATTTTTCAATATTGTCATTGTTTCTATAAATGATTAACAGAGAAACTTTCCAATACAGTTCTATAATGTCAGTAGTATTATCATTGTTCGTATTTGTTCAAGAGCATGATTTATACATATCAATAAAATCTAGAAAAAGCTTGGAAAACAATAGATGGATTCAAACAAAATGAGTAGAGACAATTTTAATTGGTAAATTAGGCAAAGAAAATGACAGTTTACCATTTAAGCACATGGGTTCAGATACAGCTAACTTTGTTTGATCAGTTGTTTCCCACAGGAAGGTAACATTGTAAGAAGTATTAGAGGAAGGAATAGCCTGTTCAACACAAAGATCTGAAAAAGTGGAAGAAGATATATTACAACAAAAAGTCTTAGATACAGCATTTTCTTATAAGTAGGGCTTATGGAAAAATGGCTGTAGCCTGGATTTCAGGATGCTTGCAATATTAGCCCATGCCTAAAATAAACCCTAGCTCGGATCGTCAGTTCGGAGGGCTCTATAATTATTGCAGAAAAATTTATTAACTAATTCAGAAACAACGCCCGTGCACCTTTGATAAGTAACGAACATGGCTAAAACTAATTAGAATCCTCAGAATTCAATACGTCTTCTGTTGCAGCGGACAATTAGCTCTTGATAGAATACTTGATTAACAAGAATAATATTTTCATCCTCAAAAGGTTACTGCAAAATGAAAGTGCTATTCGACAAGAACAAGAAAGGAATTGTGGAAGACTCCGAGGGGAGTAAAAATCTTACATCTTTCAGCAAAGAGCAGAAATTTGATTTTCGAATGGTCCGAGAATGGCTGTAGTACGCTAACCTCAGTAAACAGATGGACAAGGGAAAGGCCAGGAAGCGTAAATCCGGATAAGATCGGCAACCATTATTTTCTCAGTAGATGTGTGTCTAGGTAGTTTCCGCAGGCTTGATACACAACAAGATGAAAAGTATCCGAATACTTTTAGATTTACACATTTTTATTTTTTCAAATTTTTCCAGAAAGGCTAGACGAACTATCTTTGAACTTTGACCATGTAAATAATAGGCTTGAACTCGCAGTTTACAAGTAAGGTTCGAGGGTAACCAACCAAAATTTGATGAGGAAAAAATGTTTAGGATCACCTCGTTTTACAGAAAGTTGTTAGTAATTTGCAATTTCTATCAATGAAGTTGTTTTCTGTGAGCAAGAATTACATGCATATCCGTAAATATACATGTATTTCGTTACCTACAAGATGTACAGTTTTTTTTTTCAAAGAATCTTTCGCGTGTTTTTTGTTTCTAACATTCAGAGTTTTCAACCAAATTTTACGAAACTTACAGAATAATCGACAATACGTTAGCGGAACATTGTATGAAATGTTGAAGTAAATACTTTGAATAATAGTAGAAATTTGAGCATTGTTGTAAATAAGTTATTATTGTCCATGTTCAAAATATATCCTTTCTTTTATAATTTGGAAGCAAGATATATAGAGCAACTTACATTAAAATTCTAGTTAAATACCGTTAAGATTCAGAAAGATACACGCATTGCAGCGAGCATAATTTCTTTTGTTATGCAATACTCGCTAATCAAAGCTCTGAATTATTTCTTATCTCTTTACAATTTTCAAGTAAAAGAATCTACAAGAATATGACTTTTTCTCCCTTATCATGTATGGGCATAATATCTTTTTTATTTTAATTTTGAGATTAATGCCTTATATTTGAAAACAAAAACAGCATACTGAATAAATTATCTGGATTCTGGAGGACTGTGACGACTTTAAGGGATACCATGAATGTCTTACAATCAGTGCGAAATTCTCCTCTTTCATAAGCTGTCAAAAGAAAATTTAAGATCGTTTACTTAATTCGAATAACTCGCTTCTACGAATATTTATTTTTTCCTGTCATACATTTACTTTCAGAAACAGATAAAGATTTTTTATGGTTACTTCGCAGGCAGAATTTTTTATGCTTTGCCAAACTTCTCATATTTCTTCCGCTTCCCTTCGCCTTGAAGCTCAGTACATTTTTGTTTTTTGAAAAGATACATTTACAAATGTAAATAAAGAAATCACAATTCAAATAATAAATCTAAAAATCTCCAAACTCATAAATTAAATGTAATATCTTCTTTTCTGTTGAAAATTTTAATTTATTAGCATAGAATCTATTTATTTAAATTCAACATCTACTAAATTTTCTTTATGTCGCATCCTACTCAAACGAAAAGGTACCACTACCAGTCTGCGAAGAGTACTGCTCGGTATTTGTGTTAAATGGACATCGAGTATTCCATTTCACTCTGACCAGGAATCTTTATAAATGTGGCGAATTCGCCCGCCTTCCAAAAGATACATACCATGGATGCCTGTCCATCAGCAATGGGCCTTACAACGGTTTAGAAAGCAGAAAGATTTGATGAGCTCACAAAGAAGGAGTGTTCTCTTCGCATTAAATCGTCTTAAATGACGAATAATTTTGGCTGCCAAATAGTATGGAATGATAGGGGAACCAGGTGTCTTCCCATTGACAACAGGTAAAGAAATCGTTTTGGCAGTCTTGGAGTTCTCGCAGCCTCTACATTTTTGATTTACATGCAATCGCCGGCAAAACCTATAGTTAGCAAGTAAACCTTCTCTATGTATTTCTGTCCCCGAGTTCCTATTTGATGAAATTTAACTTTGAAGTTCGATAATACCAGACCATATCTGATTCATGCTGTCGATGACATATTGGAAAGTAAGGTTACCATGCGAATAGATTCGTTGGTTCACTGATTAAAATGCTAGGAGAGTAGGTGGGTAGCTTAAGATCTATAATCTACACGTCCATATCCACCAGCGCACACAAGACAGCTAAAATGGCGCGTTTTCCTATAGAATTACCGTATAAATTTCTATTGAATATGCAGTCTATCTTCCATTTCTAGTTCAAGAAATGGAAGTCGTTTCCTTTACTAAAGGACATCTATTAGCCATTTCTTCAAATTTCCGGATGATTTTCCGTACAACCATCTTTCTGTTAATAAAGCCTTTTCTGTTTGAGGCTATCTGTATTTTCTAAAATAGCACCTTTTTTCGTAATATTTGGATGTGTATAACTATTGAATGAGTGAGAATTTACGTAATTTCATATTTAATTGTGCAGCTACAGTTCTTAAATCCATCATGAAGCAATTTATTTCGCATTTAATTTTGGGCAGATGAAAAAAAAAAGAAAGCAGAAACTCACCAGCATGGTCTAGTTCCAATGCTATGCTAGACTGACTTCTCAAAATCGGCAACATTTCATTCTTAAGTATCTTTTTTATCTCATTGTAGCGATTAGTTATAAGCTGAGAGCCCATTTCTGGTGGAATGTTGCTGTACAAAACAAATTGGAGTGTAACATTCTCTTCATTTTTCCTAAAAAAATAAAAAAATTATAAAAAGAATATAAAAGCATTTAAATGCTTACGAAACAGACATTTTTAAGAGAACTGCAAAGAAAGAGGCACAATTTTGCAATGCCGAGCAGTTTTTCTCAGCCTAATCAACAAGCAATTTTGGATCAGTTCAATCTATAAAGTCACTTCATCAATACCACAAAAAATGTATGAAGTAGCTATTAATGATGTTTTATAAATTCAAATAAACAAAACTCTAAAAGTTGTACAAATGCACTTCGAGGGGAAGGGCTCGTTCTGAAAATATCTCGAATTTCTTTGCACATTTTGTTTTTCGTTCATTCAATATTTCAATAATAAGTAATCGTTTGCTGTAGAAACAACAGATAATTTGTGAGACTGTTTTTTAGTCTTCATCATATTAGGGTAGACCGGGGCTAGTTGGGCATAGGGGCACGTTGGGTCAGTCGGATTATTTTAAATATTTTCCGACAGATAGCGCTGTTACTCCAGCCAAGTATGTGTCATCCCCCCTCCCTTCTTTCCCGTAAAGGTCATTGGAATACCAGCGTCTACTAACGAACTAGCTGGAATTTTCAAATCTTTGCCAAGGTGAGTAACTTTCCTTCCTTATAAATAATCTTCCTTTTCTATGTTTTTATTTTACAATTTCCATTTTTACAAATAATATTCTGAAAGATAACTGCTCATAGTTACTGTAGGGCATGTTTGTTTAATTAAATACTTTCAAAGTAAATTCGTACACCCATCGGAAACAAAAATGGCGACATGGGGTAAGTTGGGCCACTTCGCATGGGGCACGTTCGGCCGGCTGCCCAACTTGCCCCATAGAATGTTGATCCTGTGGAAATGGCAAGCGAACGTGTCACGTAATATCTCCAAAGTCTAATTGTAACGAATGAAGTCTCGAAATCAATTTATTTATGTAACCGTTCTCTCAATTTCATGCATAATTATTCTTTTTCAATTTCTTCTATATTCAAAGGAACAAAGTATTGATGATGGTCAAAATTTGAAATTGAAATCATATCAAATATCCCATTGTTATTCAAAGACAAGAATTACGCTAAAATATTTTAAATTGAAATGCATATAGAATTTAAAGTTCAGTTTTAGTAATATTTTTTAAAGATTTTAAAATGTTCTTTTAATTTTGAGATGGGATTACGCCGAATTAATATATGGCATGTCCGTTATGAATAACTATAATGATTCAATGTTGCCGTATAATCAAATGACGCTGCTACACTGTTTTTCATTATCTGCGATATATAAATATATCTGAATTTATGGGATATGCACCAAATTTAAAATGCAAGATAATTGTTAAGAAAATCTAAGCTGATTCCACCTCCATTAAAAAAGTGGAAAACAGAATGCACTGTTATTATTTTACGATGAATTTAAAAATTGTATCTCAGTTCTTGTTGAGTAAAAATGCACC
This sequence comes from Araneus ventricosus, assembly GCA_013235015.1. Taxonomy (NCBI): domain Eukaryota; kingdom Metazoa; phylum Arthropoda; class Arachnida; order Araneae; family Araneidae; genus Araneus; species Araneus ventricosus. The sequence continues at coordinate 49,693 of BGPR01010706.1, forward strand.
ATATTTGAATCCATAACCTAACTGTGTTATTTAAATTAATATTATTATTTATTATTTTTTGAATTAATATTATTTATATTATTCTTCAAATTAATATTATTTATATTATTCTTCAAATTAATATTATTTATATTATTCTTCAAATTAATATTATTTATATTATTCTTCAAATTAATATTATAATTTATATAATAATATTATTATTATTCTTATTTATCTGCCTTAAATATAATAATATGGAAGAATTTTTTGCGATAATCACAACATGCGACTTTGTTTCTCTTGCAGGGCTACCTACTAAGATGGTTCGCCATTATGTTAGAAAATCGGATAGAGGGAATGCTTCTTCTTAAGGAATGATAGCTGCTGTTTTAGAAGTGAAGCTGTAATGATGAAAATTGTGACGATGGAGTCATTTAATTCTGTTTTCAACATAAAACTTATTAATTTTGTAGTTTCAATCTCTTGGTTTTTTGCTTCACATAATTTTGCAATTTTAAAATTTTATGGCTTCATCAAGGAATGGTTCATGAAAGAGATTTTCCTTTAGGATATCTTCTGTTATCGTTCGCAGGAAATAAAAAAATATTATCACATTTTACTTTTCATGTTTCTTCAATTCTACCTTACCAGAATATTAAATAAGTGATGTGGCCCAACTTACCCCGTAGTCGGGGCAGGTTGGGCCACGCGACTTGGTATCAGTTTCAGCTTTGAAATTAATATTAATAATTAATATTTTGAAATGTTATTATGGTGAATTCTTCCTGAAGGTACACTGATAGTGTTTGCATTAAAAAAATTTAAAATGTTGAATTATAATTTTTTAAAAATTCTTAGAAGAAAAAACGGCCCAACTAGCCCCGGTCTACCCTATATTTAACACTGGAAAGGTCGCTGGCAGGCGTCTGATAGACGCCACCCTAATTTTATTTCGTTGCTGAACGTAGTTGAAAAAAGTTTGCACATTCTCCTCCCCAATAGAAATTACATAAGATATAAAAAACATAAATAAACGTATGAAAATAAAAAATGAAGGATATTATAAAAATATATACGATTATTAATGAAAGAAGAGGTTGGTTTCTGTCAGACGCCAAGCTATCTACGAGTAAATCTTCAGAGTTGTAACCTATCCAGGGTTAATATTGATTCGCCTTGTCAGTATTAATTATTTCTTGTTTAAAAAAAGTATAACTACTTGAATAAAGGAATTTAGTTTTTGAGAATTGCAATTTATCAGCATTATTGCATTGTTGTAATGTTTATTACTTTTAAATAGGTTTTTTTTAATTGACTCAAAAAGAAATAAAAATTCTGGAGACAGATAAAATGAAATTTTTTGCTCATCAGTAAATTTCATCAAGTACGCAATAACTTTTCTGGTGCTTTCAAAGAAATTTTTTATAGTGATAACATTAAATTCACCTTTCCATTACACTTCATTAGAATATTATGTGTTAAAAAGTATCACAGAAAAAGTGAAATAGAAAAAAAAGCTGACATTAAATTAATAATATATTTTATTTGAAATAAAAACATATTTTTCACCGAAAATATGTTATATGAAAAGAAGGAATCAATCGAACCAGGAAAAAGCACCTCTTCTAAAATCAAACGAAAGAAGTGAATTTTATACACCACGAAGTCTAGTCGCAACATCATGTATCATATAGCAACTGAATTCTTATTCTTCTTCCTTAGCAATACGCAATCAATAAAGTATA
>BGPR01010707.1:0-51414 GCA_013235015.1 Araneus ventricosus
TTTGGAAAATTCTACGTATCCTTTACCAAAAATTCCTACTTTGATAAATGAAATTTCAAAATATCCATTTTACACGACCATTGATTTTTGTAAAGCTTATTGGCAAATTTTACTTCCTGAGGAAATGCAAGATGTATTAACATTTACGACGCCGTTTGGCACATTTGCTAGTAGAAGGCTTGTTTTTGGCTTAAAAACAGCCGTAAGTATTTTTCAAGCATTAGTAGATTTGTTAATTGATGAACTTAAATTTAGTGGCACAACAGGCATATACGCATATCAAGACGACATTGTTATTGGGGCACACTCGTTTCAAGAAATGCACAACAAAATTCGTTCTGTACTTGATATTTTAATCAAATATAACCTCACATTATCTCCAGAAAAATGTGTTTTCTTCAAATCAACTATTGATTATCTTGGTTTTAATATCTCTCACAACAAAATTCAACCAATCACTTCAAATATCTTAAAAATTACTAGCTTTCAACCACCACGTACTGTTAAACAAGTAAGACGTTTTCTTGGTCTATGTGGTTTTTATAGATCTTTGATTCCTGGTTTTGCTGAACTTACAGAATGTCTCACTGAATTAACTAGGAAAAATGTTCCATTTCAATGGACCCCCACTCATCAAGAGGCATTCAAAAAACTCCAGGATGTATTTTTCACTAAACCTTTTGTTAGATTACCCGATTGGGATAAACCGTTTGTTTTAAACACAGATGCGTCAGGTCAAGCAATTTCTGGTATTTTATTGCAAGAGCATGAGGGCAAATTGCATCCCATTTCATATTACAGTAAAACTCTATCAAACTCAGAGAGAAATTATCCTGCTATAAAATTGGAATTATTCGCGATATATAAATCAGTTCACGCATTCAAAACATATTTATACAACACCAACTTTAAAATTCTAACCGACAGTAAACCACTGCTACACTACAAAAAAATTGCGTCTCCTACTGACATTGTTTCACGATGGTTACTGTATTTATCTGAATTTCAATTTACCTGTGAACATATTCCAGGCAAGGAAAATACTTTGGCTGATTTCTTCTCCAGATTTCCTGTTAACCGAACAGAAATTTCCAACACCCCACAAGATGAACAAGAATTGATTTTACCAGTTGTCGAAACACATTGCAACACAATAAATGCAATTTCGGACACTTCATTAGAAATTTCAACCAGTACTTGGTTAAAAGAACAGGCGGATGACACACAAACAAATGAAATTATTCAGTTACTAAAAAATCCATCTCTTAAGGATTCAAATAATATTCGTGGTTTTTACATTGACCCTACAACACACATTTTGATGTTTAAATCTCACAGGAAGTCACAAGCAGAATTAATTGTTGTACCAAAATCACTGCAACACAAAGCTTTGGATATTTGTCACATTTCTCACACTGGTCTAGATAAAACATATCAAATTGTTAGCAACAGATATTATTGGAAAGGTGTATACATAGACACTAAAAATTTCGTTCTTAGCTGTGAGCAGTGCATCAAAAATAAATCTTTTACACCTAAGCACGCACCACCACAATCTAAAGTATTAATAATATCGCGACTGGCCCAACGTGCCCCTATGGCCAATTAGCCCCGGTCTACTCTAATAACAAAGCAATGTAATGGATTTCATTTATACCTGCCTGTAACGAAATCCGTCTATTTAAGCTTTTTTCGAAAATAATGTTTTTAATTATATTTATTTTTAAAGGAAAATAAAACCATTAACGCATTTTATTATTTCCATCATGGGAACTGGCAGAAACATGAAGTCATCTTTTAGATAAGAGGTTCTCAACCTGTGGTACGCGTACCCCTAGGGGTACGCGAAGGACCAGTTGGGGGTACGCGAAATCAAATTCGGTAATGGCGGACACAAGAAAATATAAAGGATTAAACAAGTTAACAGTATTTTGCTTTCCTAAGTTCGTGTGAAGAGTAAACGTGAAAGTTGTGCTAGTACGCCCAAAATAAGAAAGAAAAAGAATACCTGGTAAATGATCGATATTTTGTCTGCACCAGCCCCGATTATGGACGAATCATCAGTGTTTTCGCAAAAGCTGTAGCTTCACTAGGCGCCAGCGTAGTATACTTTTTATTTTTGTTCTTCTAGTTTAGGTTTATCGAGAACAATCCGGAATCCTCTGAAAGAGTCTTGTTTCGACGTTTTTATTAAAAGCGTGTTAAACGCAGGCATCATTAATTGCTCGATTGGGATGCATAATGAATAACGACTGTTCATATAAATCAAGATATGTGTTTTTATGGGTGCTCAATTTGATTGGATTTTTTTTGTGGCACAAAACTGGTGTTTGTAGGTTATGCGTTCTCAATTTGAAGTGCTTATCTTTAGAGTGACTTCAATTCGATATTGTTTGGTTTCTCAAAATGGACAAGTGGTTGAAAACTGGAACTCTTAAGAGATCGGCATCTAGAACTGAAATTCGAACCACCGATTTGGCAGCTATGGAGATAATTGTGGATCAGCAAGATGATAATCATGAAGTGCAAAGGCCAACTGATTGGCCTATTCAGGTAAGAAATAAAATTGATTTTGTTTAAAAAAAACTCAAAACATCAGTGCGCCTCCGAAGAAGAGAAAATATTCTAACGAATACTTAAAATATGGATTTTCCGTCACTGGTGATGAATATTGTCTAAACCCACTCTGCGTTGTTTGTGGAGAGATATTGTGAAATGGCAGTATGAAACCATCCTTACTAATGCGGCATTTAGGAACAAAACATCCAACTTATAAGCAAAGAAATATTAGTTTTTTCCAACGTCTTTCCAACAGTCCTAAATTAAATTCTTGTTTGATATCCACAAACAAAGCAAATGAGGCAGCTATTAAGGCATCATGCGGAATAAGGTATCATGTTTCTAAAAGTGGAAAAATCATACCATCGCTGAAAATTTGGTATTTCCGTGTATCAAGGATGTGGTTGAATGCATGTTCGGTGAAAACCGTATCCAAAAAATCAAAAAATATTCCTTTATCTAAAAGCACAGTTTCTGAGAAAATTAAGGACATTTCTATTGACATTGAAGCTACTATAAATGAAAGAATAAAAAATAGCCCCTTCTTTTCAATACAGGTGGATGAAAACACTGATGTTTCCGATCTGTCAATTTTTTTATTATAAGATATTTGAATGTTAAAGAACTTGAAGAAAACCTCTTATTGTGTTATCCTCTCACTAAAATATGTACTGGCGAGGGCATATTTAATGCCATTCAAACGAAATAGATTGGGCTAAGTGTTATGGTGTTTGCACAGGAGGTGAAAAATCTATGTCTAGCTGTTATAAAGGTTTACGTGGTCGTATCAAAATAGTCGCTCATATAGCTTGGAGCCATTGCTGCATCCACAGACAAAGTTTAGCAGCGAAGCCTTTGCCAGATTTATTGAAAGAAGTACTCAATTATTCTGTCAAAGTTGTAAGTTTCATTAATTATTTCATTATTTTTATCCCGATTGTTCAAATCTTTGTGTGGAGACATGGGCAGCCTACATACTACGTTACTTTTGCACACAGAAGTGAGATGGCTTTCGCGAGGAAATGTACTCACAAGATTGTTTGAACCGAGACATGAAGTTCGTATGTTTTTTGAAGACCACTCTTTTACGTTGAGCTCTAAATTTTATGAAAGTGAATGGTTTCAGCAGCTTGCGTACTTATCTGACATTTTTCAGAAATAAATAAACTTAATTTAGGATTGCAGAACCCTTCCATAACCATTTTTTTAAAAGTTAACTGACAAAATCGAGTCTATGATTAAGAAGTTGAATTTTTGGGAATCCTGTATTAAAAAAAAACAGTATGAAGTTTTTGAGACACTTCACAGCTTTTGATAAGAGAACGAAATAATATTAACAAAACAAGTAAAAACTAGTATAATAGCACATTTAAAAGGACTTAAGTAAGTAGTCATTCAGACAACATTTTCCGAAGCGCAGTGATGCAGATATGTGAATTTTAAATCCATTCAACGAAGCATTTTGTCAAAAAACTGAAAAACTAACAATTTCTGAAAAAGAAAAGTTAATTGAACATTCAACTGATTCTTCATTAGAATCTGAATTTAAAAAAAAGAAATTTGATTGACTTCTGGGTAGCAGTGAAAGAAGAGTACCGAGAACTCGGTGTTAATGCAATAAAACATTTAATACCTTTCACGAACACAGAACTTGTAGAAAGAGAATTTTCGTCTTATATATATATTAAGAATGAATATCGAAATAAGCTTGACGCAGTTCCAGGCATGAGATTATATCTTTCTTTATTTGAACCCAATTTTACAAAACACAGCTCCATGAACAAGTTCGAGGAACGCATTGAAATTTCTTGAACTTGAATAACTGATTATTACGGAGTGTAATTTCTAGCTAACCTTATAAGTTAATGTGAAATTATTGCAATACTGTTTTTATTTGTTTTGCCGTTTAACTAATACTATTTTAAAATTGGAATAAAATATATAATTAAAAATAAGTCCTACAAATGTCATTAATTCGCGTTATTTGACTCTTAAGCTTATCTAAGCCCTTAACATCATTGATAAAAACTTCTTTGATAAACCGATGATTGGGGGGGGGGGCAGTAAGGGGTACGCGAAAGTGAAAAGACTAATCAAGGGATACGCGAGGAAAAAAAGGTTGAGAACCCCTGTTTTAGATAGTCGTCATAGAACCAGACAGGGCGCCCTTTCAAGCGGGGGGATACAGTGTGAATAGATTTTTCTTCCAAATATCATATTCTATAGTCAGTGGCAACTCAAGTTGATAATACGAGTAAAGTTACGCAGTGTATCATTACAGTGAATTCAATAGTTCCGGATAAGAACTGGATAATTCAAATGTAAATGAAATATTTGGAAGGAACTATAATTAAAGAGGAAGGTTTTGACTTTCACAGAACTTTTTTTATAGCTTCAGGACATGCATGCACACATATCACAACATTAGTTGATGATGCGGTAGCTAGTAGTTTTCCACATACTATCAACTTGGATTGTGACTAAAGTTAATTCTGATTTCTTTATTGCAATAGCGTATGAGGGTATAAGCTGTCTCTTCATGTTGATGGAGCTGAAAAATGTATGTGTGCCCGTCTTTTCTATGAAGCAAGTAATACTCACCGCAAACTTCGGCTGGTAAACGAATCTTGTGAGACGAGATTTATTAAAAACGATGGTCAACTTGATGCGTGAACGCCTAAAATATAAAAGAAATCAATTAATAATCTCTTTCCATCTTTCATCATCGAAGCATTAAATTACATATGTAATTTATGCTTCCATTGGTACCTAGTTTACCGCAAGCATATAAATTTTTTAAGCGAGCATTCAGTACTTTTAAATTAAAGTTACTATTCGAAAAAGCCGCCTTTGAACATTGAAAATCATTGCCCTCTAAATTCTCTTTCATTATCTAGCCAGTTTATTTTAAAGTAAAAGTCGCTATATTTTTTTAAAAAATACTTATCTTGGCATGCTTATCTTTGTGACACATATGCAAGGTTATGCAGAAGTCTGGAGAAACTTTAAAAAGCAAGAAATTCGAAAAATAATGAAAAAAAAGATGCATTTCGTATAGAAAGCATGGGAATGAAGCCGAGTTTTTTTGTAATGCAAACCAGAATTTATTGGTAGCATAATTTTCACTTTAAAACACTAAATGACTCTGCAGTTGCCAGAGCGAAAGCGTTCCCTTGAAATCTAGCAGGATAGATGGAACCTTTTTGAAACAGGACGGCAAACATTCTTTTGAGAACATCAAGTTAGCATTAATCGAGCCTCATTCAATTCAAAAATATATCAGTTCATCACAAGTCACGGCCCTTTCGTGACCTATCTTCACAGGTTCTGTTTATGTTCACGATCGTTGCGTTTGCGGTGATGAAGTTGATAAAAACCACTTCGCAACAGTGACAAAACCCTTTCATTTCATGAAGCCCAGTGCTGAAAACCTTTCAAAGTGGTGTGAAAATATTTTTGAAAACAAAAGTTCTCTGTCACGGCTCATAAATAGTAAGAAGATCCTACATGAACGAAGGCATGATAACATCATTGATTAAGAAAGACGTGTCTCACTTCCACCAGCAATTAAGACATTCACTGTAGACTTTTTCAGGTTATTGTTGTTAATTATTGTTAGTTGTGTTAATCATTGTTGTTGTTGCATTTTATTTTTTCTCTCCTTACTGTAATTTATCTTTACGCTTAGAGGGTTTTGTATAACTGTAAACCTCATCTGGCCGATTCCCTTCTTGTGGATTAATTTTTACTAATAATAAAGGAGAATGTGTGTGTGTTGGCGCTCTACAGGGCAGACCGCTGGACCTAGAGCTACGAAATTTGGCATAAACATACTTTGGAGGGTGAGAATGTGCACCTAAGTTCCCCTTTTAAAATTTTTAATTAGAATTTTAATTAATTAAAAATTATGCAATATTTTGGTGTTTTTACGTAATAACCTCCGAAAATATTACAGCTGAAAAATAATTTCTAAACCGTCTAAAAGTGCACAAATTTACCTTTTCAATTCTGTCAATTAAGTTCCCGTAAAATGTTCTCTTGAATTTTAATAAATTTTAAAAAATATTTTTTGGCATAATTTACGACAATACTTTTCAATGTTGCAACGCAACTCAAACTGTTTTCGCTGTTTAAACAAATATTCAATTGCGTATTCCTCTTTAATTGTTGTAATCTGAGATAATCTACACTATTAAAATTAGACGTGTATGTATGTGAGGCTATCTTCTCACGAACCGCTGAACGGAGAAGCGAGCGGAAAGTTCTAAAAGATCGGTAATAATCCAAGGAATTTAAATTTTGACCATTTAAATTCCGAGATTTTAATTAGTAAATAAGATATTAATTAAAAACTAATTTACAACAATACTTTTCATTGTTGCAGCGAATTCGTTGGGCATGTGTCACGTGAACTCACTTCTTCTCTCCACCAGGGAATATCGAATTATTGGAGATAACCCGTTCAACGCCGGTCTATGCAGCTAGTATAGTAATAAATTTTGATTTCATATTTTATTTCATCAAAATTTTTTTGAAATCTGTAAACAAAGCTCTCCGACATATTTCTTTGCTTATATTAAGAAACATAAGCTGAAAGGTTATGGTTGCTATATTTTTATTCTTTTTTCAACATGTTTTAATCCAACTAACATGCCGCTGCAAATGCATATTTTACAAGAGGAATAAGAAAGTGAAGATAGGACATGGTCAGTTATTGACTCCATTAGGGTCATTTATATAGAAAATGAACAGAACATTTACAAGGCCATTAATAAAACAATATAGGTTAAATATCTACCACAATCTGAAGTTTAAAATTACGGTTTTAAGAGAACCATGAATACAAAATGATGAAAGAGTCAATTGAAATCATATTCCCGGCAAACAAGCTGGTCGCCGAAGGTGGCTAGTAATAATAATAATAATAGAATAAGAGATTGGCCGTAGTAACATCCTGCGACAATAGAGTGTCATCCTCCATTCAGCTGTCAGAAAACCGGCTACATTTTTCACAGCATTAAGCACCATTTCTGAAGGCATGACAAAACATGAGCACCAAAAGTGTAGCTTTACTGCTAGAAAGAAATGTGGTTCCTTGTTTGATAACTGTGTTCCTGAATGTAGAATGACACATTGAACCCGTGCACGGCGTTATTCCACTCATTTTCTTAAGTGACGCATAGCATCACCAATTTGAAGAAACATCTATTGGTTTAAACTCTAAACTTTGCTCCCTACTGAATTATGGTTCCGTGACAAAAAAAAAAACAACAACAGTCCGTCCTTTCTGTTGAAACGGCATCTTACCATCTCCATTCGTTTGCAAATTATTGATTCTGAAGTTGCTAAGGACTTTTAAATCACGCAGCGTACGAGGATAATAACGAAAATAAATTATTCAAACAAGTTTACTCATCAAAAACGTTAAAAACCCAAGGCAAAATAAAAATATTTCAAAGTCGCAGAAATGTGCCTGAAATTGCAATTATTAGTATTGGATTTTTAAACAATTTCTCAGTTTGCTTTCGTGAATTTAAATAAGCTAACATCTGGCATTCCCCAGCACGAACCGATTCATTCACTCTACTGTGAAACTAACAAATATACCTACTGTTCATGTGCGGTGGGTAGGGACCGCATAAAAAAAGCGAACAAATACATATTCCGAATATTCACAAGTAGCTATCAAATATTACCCGCTACGCATTGAAAAATCTTTTTTTTTTTAATGTTTGAATAGGTGTCGCTTAAGAAACTGGTTTGAATTTATAAAGATTGAACAGCAATTATACTTACTTGCACCATTCATCAGTTGCAATACACTAAATAAAAAGAAATGCATATCACTAAATAATTGCAGCATTTTAAAAATTAATATAATTTGTTGCATGAAAATCGTTGATTAATTTAAGGCTTTTTTAAAACATACATCAATTGGATATACCCCATAGTGTAATAAGCATCTAAAAGAATCGTTATGTTCTAATATTTGAAAATGTTCTTCGAAAAAGCTCCCTCTGTCATCACAGAAGCTCAAATGAGGAAATTCATGCTTTACGTAACGCCAGTTTAATTTTGGAATCACTTGCACATCTTACACATCTTTTCATTCATCTAAGAAGGCATAGAATACTTGAGATGCTTATGGATTCTACGTAATTTTTGTGTCAAATTTGAAAGCTAATTAATGATTAAATTTTGGTTTATAAGCATAAAACTGCGATAATTCGATGCACGTCATTATGACGGGCGCGACCGTTAAGGGGTTAATCCAAACTAATCTAATATCTGAAACATATGCCAAAAATCAAGTTATGGGCTTATTTGCGGCTCAGTATCGAACTGTTGCATCTAACGCCAAAAATGAATATTCTCAAATTTTATATTAGTCATATTTATGTGGAACATTTCGGCAATGGTGACTGATCACTATAGCCTGTATTTTATGTTCAAAAAAACTCAAATTCTTAGTTCAAAGCAATCATACATGGTTGTGTAAATGAAAATTTCATTTCTCAGGTTCACAAACTGAGCATCCAATCAGTTGGAGAGTTCATTCTTACAAAATTTATTTAATACATAACAGTAATTTTAATTAATACATAGTAGCCTATATATTACTAAAGAAAATTATATGTATTACTGAAGAATTTTAAATTTATACCAGTAGATGTGCACTCACCGTATGATCCAGGTTGCCAATTTTTTCATATTGGACGTCATAAAAATAGTCACTGAAATTCAAAATAAAAATAATTAAAAGTCGATTCAAATTTCAGTTTTGTAGATTTTAATATTAACTTAAGTCACCGTCTCTAAATTATAGTCAATGATAATCGAGAGAAAGGAGTAAGTTATGAGATGTGTCATTGAGCAGAGATGAATAGTCCTAAATATGATCTAAACGCATTTAAAAGTATTTTATTCGTATATTTTTTTAAAAATTAGCTTGTGACAACTTCATGCACTCCACACCAAGGCGCCAATGCACCATCAGTAAGAACAGACCCAACGTGTGGTGTGAACTGTGGCAAATCAGAGAGTCAGTCTGAGTTGTAACACGACGCAGTGAACATGAGCCCAAACCGCCAAGATTAAAACTTCACCTAACTAAATGTTTACCACTTTTTATAAGTGTTCTGTGTTGTGTTATGTGAATGTCTAATTCTAATGTAATAAATGTGATTATCTTAAAAGCGCTAGGTGGTGTGATAAAATTTAAACATTAAAAGTTGAAATTTTGCGTAGTGAAATTCTATATCTAAAAAGAAAATCGTGTAATTTAATGAAGCTCTTTCTACAGTCTTAAACGGCACAGAAGCACTTTCTACGTCATCCACATCGGTAAAGTGGTTGCTTTTAGCATTCGACTTGTTGTGAACTTGTCACAAACTTTATTTATAAGCCATACACGACGGAAGTCATCAATGATAGTTACCTATACTCCAACAAAGTAGTTGAGAATAAGGTAAGATAACGTAGAAAAACATTGAAAAAAGAATAGAATTTTAATATTTACAATTATGATAATGTAATATTTGGGGGGGGGGCGTATTTAGCAATAATTGTCAAAGTAAATGTGTGCAAGGATTCTTTCAAAAATGATAATGATGCGTATAATAGTTATTTTATCTTGTGACATACTCTGGTAAAAGTGGTGAAAACTTACGGAATACCCTTTTAATGCTTAAATAATGTGGTGGCGGTGGCTCTAATAATAATTGTCTAGCAAATCTAGCCAAGGGCTAGATCATAGAAAAACACATTCTCATCGTTTTTTGCATTCTTAGAATATATCGGCTATTACCTTTACCTTTTAACATGAGCTTGATGAGAAACTTTTAATCTCACACCTCTTTTTTTTACCACAGTAATAACGTTTTTGCTATTTTTATTGCTAGACTTTATTTACATGGACAGAAATAGCTCCTTAGATTTGTAGAAGTTATTTAACTATATCTTATCTAAGCATTTTTAAGTTAATTTACCCTGCATTTTACAGAAATTTGACTTTCAGTTCTGCCGGAATGTATTTGCTTAAAATATAGCCGGAAGTGACTTTTGCGACACAAAACCCCGCCAAAACAAATCGATTGACCTATTCGGTGTAAATTTGAAATAAATTCGCTATTTTGATGTGTAGACCACATAAAAAAGTTCATTATAACTTGTTCAAAAACATATGGACACACAAACATACAGAACATTTTTCGTACTGAGTCCAAATCAAACACAGATCTGCAATTTTTGTGTAAAAGTCATGTGTCAAAATTCACTCATCTAGCTTGTTGTGTTTTTAAGTAATTATGTTCACACACGCACATATGACAAATAGATAGACAGTCAACCCACTGACGCATTTGGTACAAAATTTGATATATATTTATACAATTTTAGTAATAAAGCCATAAGCCAAATTTTATATATGTAGTCCGTTGCTTTGTTGAGTTATCGTGTTCGTATGCACAGTTACGTACAGGCAGGAAGGCTTTTCAGAGATAAAAAATTTTGTCCATAATTTGATAAAAATCTACAATTTTGGTGTAAGGATCATATATCCCATTTCATCCATCTAGCTTCGAGCTATTGTGTTCATAAACAGACAAATAGGCAATCATATTTACAAAAATGTTTCTTTTTCGGACAAAGGGAGATCTAAACCATTGAGATTCATCAAAATCCCGAGGTCGATTTTGTGGCGATTACAACTTTCCTCTTTGTATACTGTGTATACCAGATTGAAATAAGGTATGGAATCGTGATTTTATTTCGCCTCTTCCATGGTTGATATTTATAGAAAAGTTTTAACTTTCGTAAACACAAGTTTTGTGATATAACGAAATCAATTTTATATCTGAAAACTTAGTCATTTCGAATGCTACAGATACAAAAGTATATTGTAACTATAAGAGACATCAACTGAAGTTGCTCAGTAAAGTAAATTAATAATATATCAAAACATTGCATAATGCTCTCAAATATGAGATACTACGCTTAACAAATATTTCATTTGATTTCAGTAGGGCACTTCTATTTGAAATAATTAGCAAAGAAACAAGCGTTCCATTTCAAAAAGCAATTAAAATCTCTTACATTAAAGGAACTTTAAGCTTTGTAATTATTTACACGCATATTTTTCTTTCAAAGAATTTTATATATTAGATGGTAATGTGATTGAAATTAAATTTGTCTTTAACGTTGAAATTTAATAATATTGCACTAAACAGTCGGGTCATGTAAAATTAATTTCCATTTATTGATGAATGAGTAGCGTCATGGCTATAGTGCAGTATCTTAAATTTATATTAAAATGCATGCAACATATCGCCTCTTAACAAGTAACACCACCTATCTCAATTTTCGAAGGAAGAATAAACTAAATTTTTCAAAAATAATCAGGAATGTTTCTGATATTTTTTCACATCTGGTGTGAACATACGGTGTCATGTTGCTGGTATATATGTGGTTAGGCTTGTTAATCGACCATATATCCAAGATGCTATCTTAAAAATGCTATAAAAATTACAATGAGCTCATCTTTTTATTTAAAATAAATTGAAGTATTGCACACTTACTAGCATGCATCTCTGCATTTTAAAGTACAATTTTTCACAATATCACTTGTAAGAGTCCGTACATCTGAAAAAAGAGGAAAATAGTAAATGTACTTTTTTAATGAAATTCAAAAAATTTGAAATGAAACAGAATTCATTTCAAGTGAAAAGAAAGCTGTTAATATTATTATCTACTTTAAAATTTTGCAAACTGTGAAACAATAATGCTCAGTTTATAATTTGCTGTAAGTACATTTCTTTCCCTTTCAGTCCAGACAAGAAGACACCTGAAATATTATAATTTATAACATTTTGATGAAATTTTTACTCTCTACAAATTTAATTTCTAGGAACCAAATGATGAGGCGTATTTATATTTTTATTCGCTTTCGTGCGAACTACGTTTCATTTTTTTTCATGATAACAATGATTTTGGTTAAAGTTTTCAATATCTATGTTTGTGTACAATGAGACAGCGATTTTGTTAGGTTAGGTTATACTAACGTCCCGTTTTCAAGAAACACGAGGGCTATTTAGGGACGGATCTCGTAATTTTGAGCCGCTACCAGATGCCCAGGACGACACCTGAGCTATCACCCCCTCTCCAAGCTTCCGCGCTACAGCAACGGGAGGCGTTTGGTTACAACGTATTGTTTGGCGTGCAGCGGGTGCCATACGCGGCGGATCTTCGGTGGAATCGGGTTTCGAACCTGCGGTCCTTCGGTCCGGAGGTAGAGGCCTTACCACTAGGCCACCGCGGCCCTAAGACAACGATTTGGGAATGTGAAAATTAGTTGCGAATGCTCACTGTATTTCTACTCGAATCAAAGTCTGTAAATTTCTCCCCATCCACTTCCACAGGAGATTATCAGCCGTACGCTAGGAAATCTCTACAAATAATAAAGGAGAATGTGTGTGTCTGTGTGTGGGCACTCTACAGGGAAGACCGCTGGACTTAAAGCTACGAAATTTGTCACAAACACTCTTTGGAAGGTGGTAATGTGCGCTTCGTAGCCGTTTTTTTGAAATTTTAATTAGAATTAAAATTAATTAAAAAATGAACGAAATTTTGGCGTTTTTCCTTAAAAACTTTCGAAAATATTATAGCACATAAATAATTTGTACACCATCTGAAAGCGCAAAAAATTATATTTCAATGATATCAATTAAGTTGCCTTAAAAGTTTCCATTAATAACTTTTAAAAATATGTTTTGACATAATTTATAAGAATACTTTTTTTTGTTGCAGCGCAATTCAAACCGTTTTCATTGTTGAAAACTAAGGCAATATCTTAATGTTTAATGATATATCTTAATCAGCCTAATTTCATACAGCTAATATGCTGATGGACGTAAAATATGCAACGACATTTTAAAGTTAAAATCAAATGTATATTTTGCAAGAGGAATAAGAGAGCGAAGATGATGCCATTGTATGCTACAAGACATACACAGTTACTCGACTCCATTAAGGACATTCATGCAGACAACGAACAGAATAGGTGCAAGGCTAATGAAAGAATATTGAAGGCATATTGAAAGAACATGGGTTAAATATCTATCAAAATTTGAAATTTAAAATTATTTTGTTAAGGGAACCATGAATATCAATTTATACATAAGAAATTCAGTTGAAGTTATATTCCCGGAGAACAAGCTGGTCGCCGAAGGCGGCTAGTAGTATATAAACGCCAACAATCTTTGCTAGCACAACGTTTATAGTCTTTCAAGGGATTGGCGAAAAACGATGTATTTAACTTTTATTTACTAATTTTAGCTAAAACATTTCTTCTCGTTGAATGATTTGGACCAAAATTTGACACATCTACAAATGGATGCAGTCTAGAAATGAGGGACCAACTTCCATTTTGTAGATCTACTATCCATTGTTTAAAATTGTACATTATAATGTGTTCCTTCGTATGGAAAATTGGACTGACTTTACAAATTATACAACACACTATTTATTATGCAATTATTGATTTTGGGACAAAGAAGCATTTTTATATTCTTAATTGCTTGAAAAATTGGTTGCATCTCAAAACGCGCGCATTAGACTTGGCTCTTAATTTCTTAACTATGTCCACTTTGTATGAAAGAACGACATGCTAAACTCATCCAGCTAATGCGTTGCGTTTATAAATTATCATGTTCATTTGAACTCGGAGAAATGATAGCATTGACATGTATGCAAATATGGTTATTTCTGACTTGGGGTGATCTACAACAAGGAGATTCATTCAAAACCTCGAGGACGAATTTTTAGACAATTACAATACTTTATGTACACTTCATATATGAGAAATTGAAAAAGAAAGGGTAAGAGGGAGAAAATGGGATATTTCTGCAGTGTAAATAATTGAAAATCCCTGAAATTAGAGATCTGTAAGAGCCATCAATATATTTTATTACTGGATAACCTTGATAATATCTAAGTCGCTTACAGGCAGAGCGCTGTAAAAAATGTAATCGAATGTTTTCTCCAATAGACGTTGATACACATCGGATATGAATGGTGTCTCAGTAAAAGGCTTTAACACTTTCAATTAATTCCTACACATGAACAAAATCCCTGCATGCAACCTTTTTAGGTTGAAAATCATATTTTTTTCTCTGTCTCATCCTGTCTGTTCTGTAGTTAATTTTCCTGAGGAGAAACGTTACTAAAAGCAAATTCGTAACAATCAGCCTAGTTGCTTCTATTTTATTGAACATTTTCATACTTAAGATTTCATTAAATTCTTACTAAAATACACTGAGCTTACTTTTTGTGCATAACTGGAATTCATGAGGATAATCGACGTTTTTATCGATGCATTTCCCCATTTCCAAAAGCCTATTCAGTTGACAATATTCCGCACACATCTGAAGAATAATTTTCATAAAATTATAAAACTTTACATATTCATCTGAAATAGTAAAATGGTCATAGTAGCATTCATTATAAGTATTAAATCAAAATGAAGTTTCAGTGATTGTTGTAATTCAGTGGCGAGTCCAGGATTCGGTTCTGGGGGGGGGGGGCGGCGGAGGTCATAAAGATTTTGTATGTTAGTAACAATTGTCGAACCTTATGCCTTATATAAACGAAATCCAAGTAAAAAAAGTCAGCAAAAAAACTTTATAAAAAAACCTTCAGAAAAACTGCATGTATTTCAAACAAAAAAACCCTGCATCTTTCCTGCATATTTCTGTCCAAAATACCTGCGTTTTTCTTGAAGGTTTTCTGCTGACTTCTTTTCAGATGGGGGAAAAAACCTGCTTCTTACCAGCATACTTTTATGCAAAATACCTGCAGATAAAAAAAAAACATATCTACAGTTAAGTTTTTCGCATTTTTCATCCCCCTTTTTTCTGACGTCATCTTAGCGATTTTCATCGTGTCTGAAGTTTTCTGGAATGTCAATTAATTAGGAATCATAATTAATCAAGGCTTAATTTCAATTAGTTTAATGAATTAATTTTTAATTGAACTTACTTGTACGACATAACTTCAAATTCCTCCGAATCGGGGATCGGAGGAATTTCAAGTTGTGCCTGCCAACTATAGAAACCCGCGTTCCTATAGTTGGCAGGCAAGCGCACTATCCCCTATACCGGACAGGACTCCGAAGCCACATAAATCAAGAAAAATAAAATGCTGGACCTGTGGCCATGAAGGACATCTTAGTCGCGAATGTGAGTCGAAGAAAAATTCGAAAACTCACAGCGCCGTTGGTTTTTGCGTCGCAAATTTCTCCGATGCACGAGACCGTAGCCAGTGGGATCTTGGACTCCGGATGCACAACGCATATGTGCAATAATGAGTCTCTCTTTGAACATATAGAACCGTCCAATGAAAAATGTGTCAAGTTTGCTGACAAAAGTGAAGCTAAAGTGCAAGGAACATGGGAAAAACCAATTTTCCTGCTATCGTGAATGGTCAACGCTCATATGTGCACTCAAACGAAACTTTGTACGTGCCAAGTTTATCTTACAACTTGCTCAGTGTCGCGAAATTGACAAATCTTGGATTTACTATACAATTCAACGGACAATCAGCAGACATCGTGAACCCCTTTAAAGACACGAAACTGAAAGCTGATCGTGTCAGTGATTTGTATCTTTTGTGCTCAGAAGAAAAGAAGGATAATACTGCTTCGACGGCAAGTACTTCTATGGATACCCCCAGTTCAGGTTACTTTCTGAAATGGCATGTTCGCCTAGGTCATTTAAATAAAATTGATATGATGAATGCAATTAAAAATTGTTCATTTGAAGGTTTAAAGTGTTCAAATTTAAAATGTTCAAATATAGATATTTCTAATTTTGATTGTGAAATTTGTATAAAAGGTAAACCAACTAAAAGTCCATTTACAAATGTACATAGCAGAAGTAATGTCAAATTGCAAATTTTGCATTTGTGTGGACCAGTGAAAGTGAGATCTATCGGGAACGCGCGATACTTTATAACTTTTACTGATGATAAAACTTGTTGGACTGAAGTCAGATTTCTTAAAGATAAATCTGAGGCCTGTGAAAAATTTAAAGAAGTTAAAAATCTCCTGGAACGGCAATCTGGTTGCAAAGTAAAATTTCTGCAAACAGATAGAGGGGGCGAATATATTGGGGAAAAGTTTGATGATTATCTTAAAGACCTTGGAATACAAAGACGCTTAACAGTCAAAAATACACACGAGCAAAACGGGATCGCGGAGAGGAAAAATAGAACTCCTTTAGATATTGCTAGATGTTCTTTAATCCAATCTAAACTTCCACTTAGTTTTTTGGCTGAAGAAATTGCGAATGCTAATTATACCAAAAATCGATTACCATCGAAATCGTTGCAAGGAAAAAGTCCTTACGAATTATGGCATGGTAGAGTCCCGAATATTGATTACTTTAAAACTTTCGGTTGTGAAGCATTTATTTGGAACAATAAGAAAATAGAGAAAACTTTGAGCCCCGAGCTTTAAAAGGTATTTTTCTTGGATATAGCGATAATTCAAAAGCTTATCGTATTTGGCTAACCGAAGTGAAAAGGATGGAAATATCCCGTAGTGTAAAATTTTTGGAAAATAACTTAACTCCTTCAAAAGAGTACATTGATTTTAATCCCTATGATGATGGAGTGATTAAAACGGATAAAGAATGTCAAACCCTCAGTATTCCCGCTCCTATCAACAGCGAAAAACGAAACACGCTGGAGAGTGATGACGACGTAACCCTTGAACCTGAGCTGTCAATCTCTGAAAAGCCCATAAATTCGGAGCAGATTTCTAAAGGGGGGCGTGGCCGACCAAAGTTGTTTCGAGGCGCGCGAGGGAGACCGAAAAAAATATATGCAACTCCTAAAGAAGAAACAAACGAAGAGAATTCACAGAATTCAGTTGATTCCACTTATTGCGCAATGTTCGCAATGGGAGAGATAGCTATGGAAAGTGTATTAAAAGGCGAATCCTCACAGGATTGGTTAAAAGCCTTAGCTTTTGAAGTGAAATCTATTTTAAAACATGACATCTTTGACTTAGTTTAGAGGACGGAAAACATACAATTAATTGGCAGTTGATTTATATTAAGAAATAAATATGGGTCTGATGGAAAATTAAAATTAAAAAAGGCTAGATTGGTAGCACAAGGATTTAGTCAAATACCCGAAGTAAATTATTGCCAAAATCAAATATTTTCACCTGTAGCGAGGTTGAGTTCGATCAGGATGCTATCTTCTTTAGCTGCCAAATTTAAAGCAAAAATATATCAGTTCGATATTACTACTGCTTATCTTAATGGTATTTTAGAAGATGATGTCTATATGAATATTCCAAAATATTTTGACCTGGCACTTGAGACTCTAATTGAAAGTGAAAATGATGAAGACTTATGCAAAACAGCAAAGCAAATACTTGTAAACATTAAAACGAATAACATGGTTTGTAAACTAAAAAATCTCTTTATGGGCTCAAACAAAGTGGCTGTTGTTGGTTTTCTAGATTAAATGAAATTTTGCATGATTTTGGATTAAATAATACTAAGAGTGATCCATGTGTATTTCATATGAAAAATAATAATAAGTTAACAATTTTAACTGTTTATGTGGATGATATTTTGATGTTTAGTGAAGATACTAAAATGGTTGATTTGTTACATAGTCATTTGTCAAAACAACTTAACGTAAAGTATGATGGAATTGCTAGAAATTGTTTGGGAATTGAGTTTAATCAAACCAAAAGTAAGATAATTATGTCACAATCTACCTATATTAAAGAATTGTTAGAAAGATACAGCATGTTAGAATGTAATACAGTGGCTACACCCATGGCATTAGGTATCAAACTGTGTTCTGCTACAACACCAGATGACAAACTTCCATATCGAGAATTAATTGGTAGCCTAAATTATTTAGCTGTTTGTACTCGTCCTGATATTCCTTATTCTATCAGTAAACTGAGTCAATACTTAACATGCTATGACAAATCACATTGGTTAGCAGCTAAAAGAGTACTACGATACTTAAACAAAACTATTAATTATGGACTAGTCTTTGAGTTAGATGATAAAGTTGTGTATGGATATTCTGACTCAGACTGGGGTAATTCCCAAGAAGACCGAAAGTCTTACTCTGGTTATTGCTTTATATTAAGCAACAGTGTCATATCATGGGAATCCAGGAAACATCAAGAAAGTAATACGAGCACATCATAGTTCGGCTACGGAACTTCGTGATCTGGTGAGAAGTTAGCCCCCTCTCAGGGGGTGTTAATACCCGGATGCAGCCAATGCTCACGTGACTCTAAGTACGTGTAGCGGGCGGCTGCGAGTCTAACTTCTCACTAGATCACGAAGTTCCGTAGCCGAACTATTATATGCTCGTATTACTGTCTTGATGTTTTTGTCCAGTGTCTGTGTTGAATAAATGTTTGTTTGATAATCCCTGGTCTTATTCTTCCACCTGCGCCTCTGCCCACTCATTTAACCTAACAAAAGCCTCATTTCAAAAAGGACAGACTTTGACGGATATGATTTTTCCTATTAAAATATATAAGAACTAAAAGAAAATAACTTTATATTTACTTAGTTTATTTTTTGAATTTCTTTCAGAGGCTGTACTGCAAATTAAATAAGCTGGAACTTTTGCACCAGCCTGCAAATGGCGCTAATTCCCTTTAAATCGCACGATTACTGATATTTCATAGCAAACAATGTTAAACAAAAAGTGAATTTTAAATGATAATACACCTGCAATTAGCCTACTAAGACAACACTGTCTCAAAAGCCTAATCTCGAAAAATAAAAATATGCTTAAAAATGCAAATTCAACAACTAAGTAGAAGTTGCATGCAATTAAGAGCGTAGTATTCTCACCAAATGACTCAGTGGCCCTGTTCCATTATTTCGCTTCCATATTTCCAAATAATCAAAGCAGTGAGTATCGTACGGAGACGGCAAAAGTTCTTGCGTTTGCTGAAATAAAAAAATAATAATAAAAAAAACGTCAGTTAGTACAAATTTCGATTCCAGCAGGATTGCCAAAAGGTATTGGAACACGTTAGTTAGTAGAGAGAAGATATCTAGCTGGGTAGCCAAATGTCATTAGGACGCGTTAAACACTGAAAAAAGTTTTGAAAAGATGGGAAATCAGATGCCACACTCCTCTAGTGACGAGAATCAGTAGATTTTGGTATACTCTTAGACTTACATTTAGATTCTACTAAGGTGGAAATCGCTCACTTCGGATCCACACAGCGCTGTAAAAATAGACTTACAATAAATTTAACAAATCCATTGAAACAATACTAGTTATTTTTCTTCATTAGAAAATATTTTTTTGTATATTTTTCGATCAAAATGATAAGTTGGTTATTACTAATATGCAGTGTGCAGTTCATAACTAAACGAGAATAAATTGTAGGTTAATGTAATGATACAGATGCGGAGAAAAATCCTTAAAACAGCGCTGTGTTAAATAGGTGCTATAAATTCCATTTGGGCTACTTTTTTTGCTATTCTCATTAGCCTTCCATGTTGAGCATCACTGTCCAAACCTGAACGTATCGTGAATAATGTACAATTACTAACATAATAGCCCAAATCTCTCGGTAACGCTCTGGCGTCACCAACAATAAAACTCGCGAAATAGCACTGCGAGGCGTTAAACAGCATTATTTCACTGTTAGAGAAACTAAATTTCAGTAATTTGAAATTTAAAAGAATAACTGTCATTCTAATTTGAAATTTAATAGCTCTAAAATAATGAAATAAAATTTGCTATCCATTGATATAAAATTTATCTCGCTATGATCAATAGTTCCCGAGAAAATTTAAATTATATTAATCATTTATTTCAAATTAATTTCCGTTTTTTAATAGAAAGTAGTAAATTACGCCAGTGGTATATTATGCGTGCGATGTAGTTTAGACGCCACGATGCATCTAATTATTTAGTACAATCGTGATGATATAATTTGATAATATTTTTTGACAACGTTAAAATTTACACAAAGACATCTGAAGTACAGGGAAAATTGTTAAACAACGAAAAATACTTCACACTGAATGTTGTTTACCAAGAGGTTTTTTGAATAAATAAATATGTAAATAAAAAAATATTTCCTATCGTAATACATATGTTTATTTTATTTGTTTTCAATCAATGTTATATATATATATATATATACATATAAGATTTCTCTCGTATATATATATCTATTTAAACACGTCAGATTTGATTGGAAATCTCTCGAATGAAGAGGCAATTTGCACCCGTCATACCACGACGGGTGATTTTCCAGTTGTATATGATAACCGATTACTCACATTGACCGTAACAAATATATTCATTAATTCAAGCAAGATAGTATTTTTAGTATGATTCTCAAAAATTAAGCAAACAAACAAATAAAAAAAGGATTCATTTGGTTTCATATTCACTTCGTTTACTTTCATCACCGTATGTGAACCAATCTATGCCATCTGGTTTTCCAATCAGTCCAAGCTAACCGCAAAAGTTGCTTCAGCGAGGAAAGAGATAGTCTAATTTTGTTTTTAAACATACAGGAAATGTAAAAAGAAAAAATTACATGGTGTTCAGGATAAAGGTATCCAAAAGTATTTACTGATATTGAAAGAACCACACATTACTTGTAATAAACTTAAGTTGCATGGGGTCCTGGGGGAAAATTCTCGAACTTCTTTCAGAGTCAATGAAATTCAACATGAGCTAAATTAGATATCCACACAGCAAATGACTTATTAAGTGCTTCATAGCATTTTTTTAAATCAACATGTTTCTAATCGGTAACTAGAAAATAAAAACCTCACAAACGTGAACTTCTATCTTAATATACAAGGTGTCCGAGAAAGATCTTTAATAATCTAAAACCTAATAAAATTAGGGGAGAGTTGTATAAAACGGGGACGGCGGCTCAAATGGGGACATTCAGTTTCTCATTGATTGTGCTGCCATCTATCGGTACAATACATTTATTTCATTCCTTATCGTTTATGCACCATATTGAATCAAGTTGTTGACATGTGGTGATGGTTTTTTCTTTTGTAGAAAGTTTTCAACTTTTTTGTCCGATTTGAACCTTTTACTGTATTGAACCTTATCAAGACATCTTGGAACATTCGATTTTGGTAAGTACAGCATTGAATCTTCTAGATTTAAGTTAAATTTTGATATATTTCTCGATAAATTATCCAAGACCCATCCAAAGAGACGCCATATTTTTTTTTAATATGTCACTTGCGGCTCAAATGGGGACATCGTTGGTAGTCCAAAACGGGGTCGTCCCCTTTTTAGACGCCATGGAATATTATTGAAATATTTTACATTATGCTTTAATTCTATGATAAATATGTGATATAAATTTCTTTAAGTAGGGGAAGGTGGTGTACCTAGGTCCCATTTTTACTTTTTTAATTTTTAATTGGATAATTACTAAAAGAAAGGTAACAAAACAATTTTTCTTTCATATTTTAGGCCTTTATACACAACATATATTTTTTGTAGATTTTTTAAAAAAGTATTTCAGTGCACTATTTACAATTTTAAAAAAAAGTGCAAATAGGACCAAGGTACACCATGGGTAGTGATCCTTGGACCAGCTATTTCTAGATTTAAAAAATCTAACCGAATAGTTTGAACATAAACATTTATTGGTATTTTAGCTACAGAAAAATGTTAATGAGTACTTTTACGTAATGAGGTCTTAGATTAGACCGAATATAAAATTATCACAGCAACAGTTTCATTCCTATGAGTAGGCTGAACCAACATTGTAATTAGACAAGTGAATTCCAAATGTTAATTTCCGAAGCTGCCTTTCAGATCCTCCAGTCAACACGGGATGTGATAACTTCCACATTACATCACATTTTTCCACAACATAAGTGGTAGACCATGTAGTGGTCATGCACCAAGGTACACCACTTGGGCATGGTCCAAGGTACACCACTTGGCCATTTCATGGAAAATAGCTGACTACTAAATTGAGGTTACGCTTAGCATAATTTCTAACACATGCTATTATAGCTAAAACTGTGCTTTATTAGTTAGGCATTTTTCTATAAATTAATTTATGTATGATTAGGAACTATTAACACAAAATTCAACAGGAAAAAAATTTCTTTTGATGAGTCAATTTCCTTTTTCAGGATTCATTCATTCAAATGAGCACCTTGACAAATAAGTTCAGGTACACTGGGACCTCTGGTGGCAAGTGTACAAAATACATATAACATTTTCTACACATCTATACAGACGGCGCTAAAATCGGCATAGGTTCAAGGTACACTTATGTTCAAGGTACACCACCTTCCCCTATTTTAATTGAGTACAAGTGATTATTTATGTGGCATACATAAGTATTTAAGAGAAAATATTTTATAGTATATAGAATATACAAATATAGAAAATGTGAAAAAAATATTAAAAATAATTATAAAAAAAGTTTTTATTGTTATATATAAAGGTATTTTATATTCAGATATTTTATTTCACCCATTATTTTATATTCAGATTTCTGATAATGGGGAGCTATCAAAGAAAAGCTGATCGGCAAAGCTGGTCCCAGGAGAGCATGGCTGGAGCTACCCAAGAAGTGTTGGAAGGGAATATGGGCTACAGGAAAGCATCTAAGGCCTACAGTGTTCCTCAAACAACTCTAGAGAGGAAGGTGAAAGAGGCTCGACAGAGGAAGCTGTCTTCTGAAGCAGCTGCTGTAAAAATGCTAGGAAGATATAAAATAGTTTTTTCGGAAGCCCAAGAGAAGGAATTCGGGCAACATCTGATACATTTAGAAGAGAGGTTATTTGCCATTACGCTGTCAGATTTAAGAACTCTAGCATTTGAGTTAGCTGAAAAAAACAACATCCCGCATGTCTTTAACACGGAAAAGAGAATGCCGGGAAAAGAATGGCTTTATGGATTTCTAAAACGGCACCCAAAATTAACCCTACGTTATCCAGAAAAAACCTCAATTGCACGTGCAAAAAGATTCAATTGCGTAGCACTCAACGCTTTCTTTGATTTATTAGATTCCTTATATTCGAAATATAAATTCTCACCAAATGATATTTATAATGCAGATAAGACAGGCATCTTGACAATGACGAACACACATTCAAAAGTCCTTAATCATCGCAGCAAAAAACAAGTTGGTACTTTAGCATCAGCCGAACGAGGTGTGCTTGTGACAGCAGAAACATGTGTCAATGCAGCAGGAATTTTTCTTCCGCTAATGTTTGTATTTCCAAGAAAGAAGGATAATCTCCTCTTGATGGATGATGCCCCTCCTGGATCATTTGCAGTGTACCATGAAAGTGGCTGGATTAATAAGGAAACGTTCCTTGTCTGGTTCAAAAAGTTTATTGAACATTCTAACCCAGGATCAAAAAAGCCGGTGTTGTTAATCATTGATGGCCACAATTCTCACACTAAAGGCTTGGAACTCCTCAATCTTGCTCGGGCAAATAATGTCGTGTTGTTATGCTTTCCCTCGCATACGGCACATCGGCTGTAGCCACTCGATGTGTCTTTCATGGCACCTTTAAGTACCTTTTATGAACAGGAGACCAGGAAATGGCTAATAAATCACCCTGGACGCTGCGTTACTATATACCAAGTAGGAAAACTTTTTAAAGCTGCTTTTTCAAGAGCAGCTACTGGGCAAACCGCTGCGAAGGGGTTTGAAAAAACAGGGATATATCCCTTTAACATAGATGTATTCCCTGAATATTTATTTGCGTCATCAGAAACTACGGAAAAATCTCTAGATAACACTTCTGAGCTTAAACAAGCCTAATGCAATGAAGATGTTGAACACCAACCTTCTACATCATCTTCTAAAACATCGCCGACTGTAGAACCCCAGCCATGTAGCTCAACTTTAACATTTCTCCAGCAGTATTAATGCCGTTTCCTCGAGAAACAGAGCGCATAATAAAAAGAGTAAATTACAAGAGGAAAGATAAAATTGCCATACTAACATCGGCATCTTACAAATCAGAATTGGAAACTAAAGAACGGGACAGAAGCGGCAAGAAGAATAAACGAAAAACGGCCCTATTTAAAAAAATTAACAAACCTACTCCTGCTAAAGATAAAAAACAAAGAAAAAATGGAAGAACCAGTGACATCATCTGATGAGGAGCAGGAGAGTGATGACGCTTGCATCTTTTGTAATGACCTGTATTCAAATTCAAAAGACAGAGAGGAGTGGATTCAGTGTAACAGATGTCGAGGTTGGGAACATGAAGCCTGTTCAAGTGCGGAAGAAGGCGAAGTAAATTTCATATGTGACTTTTGTAATTAATTACTTTGCTGTAGGAGGCTAATGCCTGCTTAAAACAATAGTGAACACTTGTCTTGTATTCTTATTTTGTCATTTTAACTTCCCTTTCTTTCACCAATTAAGTGTTCTTGATACATTTTCGAATTAAACCTTGAATGTTCATTGTTTTATATTAATACCTCATTTTACCCAACCGGTTGTGCAAAACGGGGACTTTGTTCATTTTCCAGAAAAGTATTTTTCTACCTCATCCTAATTATTTTTTTGAACTAACAACCTTGTGTTCTGATAGTCTAGGACCTATTCTAATAAGAGAATAATTTCATTTTTTTTTCTTTAAAATATTTTTTTGGCAGGCCAAAATATGTTACCGTCCCCATTTTGGACAACTCTCCCCTACGAAAAGATGACGTGAAAGGCAGTTTCCGATAAAAGAATGAAGAAATCTAACAGTTTTTCTTTCTTTCTAGTATCAATAGTCTGAGATACATGGGGCTAATTTATTGGCGGTTGTAATAAAAAACGAAAATGGCGACAGCTCTCCAGAGAAGGCGCCGTGTGTATTATGGTTAACGGAAACAAAACCAGAAAAAACCCTACCAATAATGTTTCGCCTAATGAACCAAAGAAGTCCACCAAGTGTGCCTTCTATTTGTATATGGATAAAGCAGTTTAAAGACACAGGAAATGTAAAAAAAACAATTGGCAGAAAATCGAGCTCAGAATGGACATTCTTCGTGCTACTGACGTAGAACTACAATGAATGTACTCTAGAAAACAAAAATGTTAGATTTCATCATTGTTTTGCCGCAAATTGAATTCCATTTCATCTCTTCGTATTTTTGATATTAATGTAAAGACCCTTTTCGAACACCCTGCACTTTAGAAGTCCTGTAAACACCAAAACTTTTACCATTGAAACGTACGCATTATACTGCATCCCTCCTTCCAAAGAATATCCATCAGAAAAGGGATTTACCATGGCTCTTCGATCGTGAACTTTCACCTGAATCATCACGGGAACTGAGGACATCACGTATTCTTCCACCTGAGTGTTTATGTCCAATTCAATGACTGAAAATAAAGTTGAAGCATTACTAGCTAAACACATCGTCACCCGAAGAATAAGCATTCACCCACACTTTTCAATCTAATTTTGGAGCCATCTAATAAATATAGCTATTATTTAGAAAGCCAAATAATTTATACAGTTCCTTTTATTAAGTTAAAATTTGACAGTAAACAAACAAAAGTATCAAAAATATTTTGAACACTCATGGAAAAATCATAAGCAGATAAACAACGCGGTATTTATATGGTTTCTCATTAAGACCCTTATTATAAAATACAATTAAGATCTAAAAGTTTAAAAACGTATCCTTGTGAACATGATTACAATACTGATATCGCGGATTGGCTTCAGAAGCGATGTTACATCAGCTGCCAATAATGAATTCGCTAATTTTCCATAATATCTACAAAATCAGTCACAAAATAATTATCAGTAGCCTAAATATCAACGACAAACATTACCAAGAGACCCAGCAACAATGTAATCGTACAGTACTACTTGTGTAAACATAACAAAACGCCAAAAGTGTTTCGCACACTCAGCAGAAGGGTAAATAACGCGCTTTGATTTGTATAGTCGCGGAAACCAGCGGGAGTGGTTTTCCCTAAACTTTCTCGTATACTCCTAGCACATGTGGAGAAAAAATAAGCTAAAAGGCAGTAAAAAGTACAAGCGTCCCTAATGCAGTGGAGAAGAAAAGCTTGGGAATCGGTAGCTTGGAGGCGAAATGCATGGATAGAAGCTGAAAAGATTAGCGCAAGTAAATCGCACAATTATGCACTAGCGGCCTCGCGTCATTTTGTGATGAGAAAAGACAAATATGCGATTTGAACACCTTTTTTCGGCTGATTGAAACCAAAATTGGGCACGGATCTACAATTATTGTTAGCAGGCTTCATGCCCATTTTTATTTATCAAAGCCGTAGGGATTACGAGTTGTAATGTTTAGAAGTATACAATTATACAGACCGATAGACAGTCAACCCTTCGACGGATTTGGCCCAACATTTGATACGGACATACATTTCTGATGATAAAACAGTGTACCAAATTTTATCCATCTATTTATTCAAGTTTTTGAGTTATAGTGTTCACATGAACGCGGACAGACAGACAGACCTCCCGTTGACGGATTTTGTCCACAATTTGATAGATAGAGACCTACAAATTATGTTTAAAGACCACATGCCAAATTTCATCCCCGTAGCTCTAATAGTTTTCGAGTTATCGTGTTCACAGACAGACAGACACACAGACATAATTCCAAAATTGTGTTTTTCGGACTCAGGGAGATCTAAAACATGGAGATCCGTCAAAATCTTTGACGATCAAATTTTTTGACGATTGCAATACTTTCTCTTTGTATACTTCGCATACAAGAAAGTAAAAAAAGTAGACACCCAGTATTATTTTGCCATCATTCATCGCGTATTGAAAAAAATATACCAATTTTCAGGAAATAAGGTCTAGTAAAAGGTTTCATGTTTAAAATTTTCATAAGGAGTCATATACTTATTTATAATAGCACTAACTTCAAAACTTCAAATAGAAACCCACACTTTTCTTTAAAAAATTCAAAATTGCATAAAAATTTATGCTGGAATACCAAGTTTCATTATCCCAGCATTTTTTGTTTCCCAGTTATAAAAAAATGAAATTTTGAGTTCCTAATGTTTAAGTGAAATTTTGAATTTTTATTGATATCTTGAGAAATAATATAACTATTGACCTTATTTTTATGTAGTAGTATGAATTATTCTGCACATTTTACACTTTTACTTTTTATTTTGAAATTATTTTGAGCACATTGAATATTTTATCAAAATTGATGTTAAAAAATGTTTGAATATCAACACTTAAAAATTTTAACAATAATACAAACAGATGGCCATTTGATAAGCCTTTGCAAAATTTCAGAATATTCGTACGAGAATTTTTGAAGTTACATTAAATTTTCCATTTTCACGTCATATATTTCGAAAACCTTTTCATTATTAAATATAATCATTTTATAAAATTTAAATATATAAACATTTCACTATTTATAAATATAAGTTAAAATTTTATAAATTATACTAGTGTAATATTACACTATTTATTGTTTTACACATCAAGTTTTACCTATCGTAAAATATAGATCATCACTTTGAAAATAACATTTAAAGTGCGAAATAATTTAAGATGCTACTACCGACATTTAAACGCAAGCAGAGAACTTCTATATCTAAATGTGGAGACGACCCCTTTTCTATTTAGAACACAAAATGTCGAATATCTTCCGATATATTCTTAGAATATTAATCACAATTTTTTTCTTGGGGTATTTTTTCATGAGAAATTTATTTATGGCATCAAAAATGGGTGTTGTTATTGAAAATTTTGAAGTTATTGAAATTTTATATATTTAGATGACCCCTTATGAAATTTTTAACCATAGAATCTTTTAGTATACATTATTTTCTGAAGATAGGTAACTTTTTAATGCCCAATGAACAATCACAGAATAATGTTGGGTGGCTTCTTTTTTATCGCGACTGTACGTCCCAGGTTTCTTAAGCTGTGAGCAAAAATGTCAGCAAAAAGCCTACAAACCAAAGCTCACGTCATGGAAATACTGGTTATTCGGACATTGAAGGAAGTATCATAGGGTAAAAAATTGTCAACGGATGCTTAGTCCGAATTTCGGTGTAATCTTTGCTGAAAAACATGTGCGAAGAAAAGTCTAGGAAGAACATGCTTATAGAATGAATGGCAAGAAAAGAATGCATCCGTGCGTCAAAAATGCAGTCCGATATTTCGGGAAGAAGCAGAAATGTGATGGTACGAACAGCAATAGCGAATAACTGCTGCAAACTTGCTCGTAAGATAAATTTGTATATTTTTTTTCTCAAATAGTTCTTCTTTTACTGTATAACCCCGCAGCCCCCACCCCTCCATCATTAGCTAATGAAATGAGGTTCACGCCAATGACGTTATTGGAACACCAGATAACGTTGCTCGAAAATACGTGCACCACAGACAGTTATTTTGAGACAACCTGCGTATATTCTTTTCCAAAGCATGCATGTGCCCTGAGAGTAGTCTAAGGTATAAATTGAAAGCAGCAAGAATTGAAAACATAATTTTTTTTACTTACTGAAAGTATTAGGATATAAATCTTCTTCAGCGTTTGGTTGTCCTACCAACGAATCGATGATGTAACAGCAATTCGGGTCGCCTTTGCTGTCAATGACAGGAATTCTCATGTAGGACTTTCTGAAATGAAATGACTGAATCCATATTTCAATAGCGTCTGTGGATTTTTTTTAAACTTACCAGTGACAATAACAAGTATCGTGATGTTTTGTTTGTTTTCCTTACTTCACAATTGTATCAGATCTCCATTACCGTTATTTGTACGGAATCGGGTACATTACTATTATGTCCAGTCACTTTCGTTAAAGCAGAAAATGTTATTAAGGTTCGTCTTTTTTATTTTTAATATTATTTTTATTCCCTTTATTTTTCTTTTTGTTTTTAATTGTATTCCAAGTACCCAGCCTACAGTTCGTTGTTGCATGTTTTCTTTTATTATGTGTTTATGTACTTTCTTTTTTTATATCGTTTGTGAGTTTGTAGGCACTGTAACAAACCAATCTCTATTTCTTTTAGAGATCCTTAATAAAGTCTTCTTAATGCGTCTTCATAACCATCCAACCTTTCAGTGCCGTAATGGTTACAGGCCCGGGATTATGAGACGGTGTTCTAGTTCTAGTGAGCTTTTAGCTAGAAATA
The DNA here is from genome assembly GCA_013235015.1 of Araneus ventricosus. Classification (NCBI taxonomy): domain Eukaryota; kingdom Metazoa; phylum Arthropoda; class Arachnida; order Araneae; family Araneidae; genus Araneus; species Araneus ventricosus. The sequence goes on from BGPR01010707.1 coordinate 29,733, forward strand.
GGCATTTAATTCAGTTCTAGGAGAGCCGACTTGATCTTAAGGTTTTAGAGTACAGTTTGATTCTCCTGGAGGAACGAATTCCAACAGATATTTAGATATGGTGAAAATGGAGACAAATTTTACAACACAAATTGAAGGAAAATTGAAATTTAAAAATTTAAACGTTACCAGTTAAAAGAACTAGAGATAAATGAATTAAAAATGTGATGCTCTGAGAAAAATTTAAAAAATAATAAATAAAAAGAATACACACAAAGTAGTTATATGGTAGAATGAGAAATAAATTAAAATAAAATAAGAGGCAAGGCCGGTTATTCGTTGATGTGTTGGGTATTCGGCGTACACTCTGTCTTGGTCAGTCAGTCGCCTAATACAGCTTTATATTAGATTTTAAATTAGAGTTATATTTCGAAGACTGTCTGAACTGATATTCTGCGGAATTGCGGTTTGTATCTCCGTGAAGATGTATCAAGTTACTAAATTAAATTCTGCAAAAACATTAAAAACATACTTGCAAGGGATGTTCTGCTGTCCCAGTTTTATTTGGCAATAATCGATCATTGTCTCGTTGTGGCATTCCTCGTATGTGTATTCCCATTTGTATTCCCATTCCATAAGATCATTCAGGTACGCCATCTGGAAACGGAAATGCGCAGATAATGAAAGAAGATAATTGCTATAAATAACTGGAATTTGAGTGGAATAACTGGAAGTTAGTGATCAATGTTTATGAGTTTTTCTATAATCAGTAATAACTCAAGTTGACAATAAGGAAAAAATTGCGCAGTGTATCATTACGCACAATTAAGTAATCTTGACTGTATTCTTACAATATTTAATAGTAGTTTGATAGAGTTTAGATTTCTAGAACAATTATCTATATTTTGTGTAATTAAACTCTGCCTTTAAAATGAAATGTGTTTAATTTCATGGAGATTTCCTACAGACCTAAGACGCGTAAAAATAAATAATACATCATTCATCTTTGATCTGGTCACTTATAGTCTTTCTACGTAGGCTATAAATGACTAGAATTGATTAGTAGAGTTTCTATTTCAGTTGTCACCGTTTCAGAACTTATTTAGTTGTTTGCTGTAGTTTTTTTAAATGAGCAAAAAAGATTATCTAAACATTTTTTAGAGGTAAGAAATTGTCTCTTTGAATTATGCTTAAGTTAGAGAAATTTGTCATAAAAATTTATTCCAGAACAGTTTGCAGACTCGAACTGTACTGTGAATATATACCATATTTTATTTATACATATATCATTTTGCAAAGAAAAGTTTTTAAAAGATATTTTTAGACAGATTTATAATTAAATTTATTTATTTAAAGGAAGGTCCTCCCTTTTATTGTAAATAATTCATTATGTATTATTTAAAATAAATGCAAAACAAAAGATAAAATTTCACATGAAAGCTATTCATGCTTTCAATGCATTAACATTGTACACAAAGCGTTGAATCTTGTGTTCTTTTATTTCGTTTAATTCTTTTTATTTAAAACGGCTAAAAACACGGCTCTTAAAGCGGCTAAATTCTAAATAGAACTATTGAAACTCGTCCATAGAATGGACGAGTTTTATTATTTGTTTATTTTTGTTTCACAGAACTTCCATGGTGAGGGTTCACTTCCGTTTTCCAGTAACCCTCCAATGTAAGCGATTGACAAATCCAATTGGATTCCATATCAAGTGGCAAGTTTGAATCAGTTCTTTTTCCAAAGCGCCAAAAAGAGCGTTAAAGAATAATTATGCCAACCTTTCTACAAAATTAGGCTCTTATTTTAAGTAAATATTGAGAGGTACAAAAATAGGAACTTAAAATTTAATATTTTCAAAATATCCTTAAGCCATAACATTAGAAAATTCCACTCTAAACATTAATTAATATCTTCAAACCGAGTGTTGAACTTTTGAAGATTTCCAATGACTTAAAATTATCACCAGAAGTTGATGGGTAAGGCGGTAGTCCTACTTTACCGAAAATAAACAAAACAGAAAACTCGTTATACATTTGGCTTGATATAAATAAATAATTATTTTTACATTTGTATAAAAATCTTCAAAATGATTTTAATATTTTCAGTAGCAAATTATTATTTGCTACTGAAAATATTAAGCAAAGTTCAGAAAGCAGAGTCATACCACAAACTACACTAAAATGAAAGTTTGATGAATCGTGCAAGTGCGTTACGTGTACGCAGTGAACAATCGTGAAATTTAAATGAATCAGTTTGGAAAAAGATTTTATCTTCTTTAGAAAATTGGTCAATTTACTAAAAATATAATTAATTCTTCGATTAACTTCCAATTTCTCCTACATAAGAACTTCAGAAGTTAACCAAAATGGATGAATCTGTTGTTGTATTTTCTCATCAAGCGGAGACGTCTGCTTATATTCCAGTGGAGAGAAACGACACGCAAGATGGGCTGGTTTCTGAACGGGCTAATATAAAACAAGAAACAGCAGAGAAAGTTGCAACTGCTCGAAAAGCTCTCGGACAGAAAAGCGTAAAGGAAACTACTAAATCTTTGAAGAAGGTGTCCAAATCTTCGACTACTAAACGCACGGTCGACAAAACTACAAAGCCATCCGTGAGTGGTGCCAAAAGAGCTGCCAAAACTAAGGCCAACAGCGATAAAAGCCCGATTAAAAAGAAAGCAGCTGCAAGTGAAGACAAGAAACCAAAGAAGTTTACAAAGGAAGATGATGCCAAGTGCAAAGCCATCGGCAAAACCCAGTACAAAATAGCAGCGATTCTATGGCTTGTTAAGAAGGTTTAAAAATTCCTAAATTCTTTAGAAAGACACCGTTACTACACCATAATCAAAATTTTACGTGTGTGATGAACTAGCAAAATAATTTGAAATTATGCTAAAATTAATCATTTTGTTCGATAAAAATGTGTTTTTCTATGAGCACGTTTTCTCTTTTTCTGAATTATAGGTAATGAAATATAAATTTATAGTATTAATTAATGAAAGAAGCACCAAATTTAGAAATCCTTGGCGACTCTATCTTGAATTGCTTCTTTGGGATCTCCATTTAGATCTTTTTGATAGCCTTTAGCAAAAATTGTCCAAAAAAATTTAAACACATCGGTTCCGAAATCACTTAAATGTAATTCCTAAATTCATCTTTCATCACGCGCTATTTATCCTAAAAAAATGTTTCTTATTTAATTCACCGTTTTAGAAAATGCTTGCTAAAATTATAGAAGTTAGTTTAGAAAGATAATTTTGAAGAGAAAACTTAGAAAAATGCTGAATGGATAGCTTGCGTGTGGAATGAACACTAAGTGTTAGAGTTTGTATTGAAATTTTAATTGCTTGTTTAAAATAAATGCAAAACAAGAGATTAAATTTCATATTAAAGCTATTCTTTATTAATGCTTTCCAATGCATAAAAAATGAACTATTGTTATAACTTTCCAAAAATAAATTTTATAATTTTATTGGATAAGTATGCAGTTATTTGTGAAATTAAAATAAATTCGGAACGCAAACTGCGTGACCACATTAATACCTTATTCTGAAAACGCTTAGTCCACGACTCTATCTGTGCAGTTCATAACTAAACGAGAATAAACTGTAGGTTAATGTAGTGATACAGAGTTCAGTTATAGTATTATTATATTATAATTATATACTGCATATGCGGAGAAAAATCCTTAAAACAGCGCTGTATTAAATAGGTGCTATAAATTCCATTTGGGTTACTGTTTTCGCTATTCTCAGTAGCCTTCCATGTTGAGCGTCACAGTCCAAAACTGAACGTATCGTGAATAATGTGCAATTACTAATATAATAGCCCAGAACTCTCGCTAACGCTGTGACGTCACCAACAATAAAACTCGCGCCGTAGCATTGCGAGACGTTAAACAGCATTATTTCATTGTTAGAGTATCTAAATTTCAATAATTTTAAAGTTAAAAGAGTAATTGTCGTTCTAATTTCAAATTTAATAGCTCTAAAATAGTGAAATAAAATTTGCTATCTATTGATATAAAATTTATCTCTCTATGATCAATGAAATTTTAAATTATATTAATCATATATTTTGAATTAATTTTCGTTTTTTAATAGAAAGTAGTAAATTACGTCAGTGGTATATCATGCGCGTGATATAGTTTGGACGCCACGATGCATCTAATTATTTAGTGCAATCGTGATGATATAATTTGATAATATTTTTTTGGGAACGTTAAAATTTACAGAAAGACATCTGAAGTACAAGGAAAATTGTGAAACAACGAAAAATACTTCACACTGAATGTTGTTTGCCAAGAGGTTTTTTGAATAAAGAAATATGTAAATAATATGTAATTTTAAAAATATTTCCTGTCATAATACATATGTTTATTTTATTTGTTTTCAATCAATGTTAAACATTTCTCTCGCATATATATCTATTTAAACACGTTAAATTTGACGATAAATCTCTGAAATTAAGAGGCAATTTGCACCCGTCATACCATGACGAGTGATTTTCTAGTATTATAATATTGTACAATATTGCATTGTTATTGGGAATAAAACAGGGAAAAAGCTAAAAGACGAGGAAACGAACTTTTTTTGAGGTTTGGTTGTAGATCGTCCTAGGATGGATTTTTATGGACTGTTTTCTTGCCATAAACAAAAGATATCTGAGATGCATTGTAATGCATCGTTGATGTCGTGTGAATATGATTGTTACACAATATAGTAACACACCCAATAGAGTTTTACATAATAAAGTAATATATAAAAAGATAAGTGGAAGTTGGCTGATTCTAATGTATTTAATTTGAATGCGTCGGTAATTAAAATTTTTCTCCGATCCTTGAATTTCCTATTAAAATAATATTAAAATATTGCCTGTAATTCGAATTTATTTTGGTTCATTCGAAGTCGAAACTAAAAACTGTCAAAAAATTGCAATTATTCCTGAATTGTGTTCGTAGTTAAATACGTAATACCTTGTACCCTCCGTGACTGCAAATGAATAATTTTTGTGGGAATTGTGAACAGTTTGGAGACCAATTGAACTTCTTATTTTGAAGTTTCTTTTCCTAATTGTTTTATTCAGAATGCTGTTTACTGTTTATTTATAAAATTCATCTACTTATTTGTTAAAATTATTTTTAAATTTAGCTATGATTATCATCATTTTATTTATTAAAATAATTTACTGTTGATTTATTAATTATGCATCATTTATTAAAATTGTTAATTATTAAAAGAAACTTTTACTTCAATTTTTTATACCCTTAATTCTTAATTCCAATTTCTGGATAATGGAATTTTCATTGCTGTCCCATCAGCTTCGAGTAAGTAAACGTCCACCTACTTCCCTTTATTGCTATGTTAAATTCAAACTGACTTACCCCAGTGAAGGCTTTTTTAGGGTCTTGATGAGGGCAGTATTGGGGATAAATTCTGCAAAACTCTTCGGCATTCAGAAACACGCATTCATTGTCGGGTAGAGTGCATATGAAGGTTCTTCGTTTCCTGAAAAATGAAAAAGAATATCTTAATTCACATTCAAGGATTTAAAATCGGTTATTTCAAATGAATAATATTTATATACTTTTCTGCATACATATTGATACTATCTACTTGCTGTATTTCTTAACTTACACAGTAAATACAGGATGTCGCAGAAGATCGTTTATAAACTTTAAGGATAGGTCTGGCACAGTGGCGTAACGAGGTTAAGTGGCGCCCGTGTCATAAAGAGATTTCTTTCGTCTCCCCCGGCCCCGTCATAATGTGTTTAGCTTCTGTAAACGGAGCCCAGGGCATGATATTTTTTTTGCCCACTCATCGCATTAAAAAGTAACATAAATACGTTAATGATGGTTCAAAGAATGTAAAAACCACGAAATAAACTCTGATAGAATCGAATTAAGCGGACAAGGAATCCATTATAGTCCACTTTTTCAAGGGCTATAGACTAAATTTGAAATGGATTCAATTTGAATCGATTTCGATTGGATTCAATTTGAATGCATTTCGAATTTAGTCTATAGCCCTTGAAAAAGTGGACTAGAATGAATTCCTTGTCTGTTTAATTCGATTCTATCAGAAATTTGAATCCATTTCGAATTTAGTCTATAGTCCTTAAAAAAAGTGGACTAAAATGGATTGTTTGTCTGTTTAATTCTATTCTATCAGAGTTTTGTAATGTTTTAGAAATAAAAACTGTGTTTCTAAAGATTGACAAGACATTTATTTACAGACACAAGATATTAACATAAAAACAAATTTAGAAGAATAAAATATCTCATGAGTGTTAAATGGTTAATATTAAAAGCTTCAATTATTCTATATTAAAACTTAACTATATTTTACGGTGCCAAAATGTTGAAATCAGATTTTATATTTCAATCATTAAATGAGCACTGGGTGCTGAAACATAAATACAAATAATATTGCAATTTTTTGCTACACTTAATTGAGCACCTACCCTTTCAGGCACCTAAAAATAATTGGCTGCTAAAGGAAATAGCTGAAAACATAAGAAGTACATTGCGTTTGATTTTAAACAATTGAAAGATTCAAGAAAACCAAAATTCTTAAATATTAGATATTTTTTTTTACAAATGTTTAAATTATACGGTTACTGCCAACCATAAGTTAAGTATATTGAAAAGACATAGACTGATGATGCACACAACCAACATATATAAACCCAATGAAAAATGTAGCCACACATTAAAACAAAGCGCTGCAGTCTTAAAGAATTGTAAAAAAGATACTGAGAAAATACAACTTAAATTCAAGAAACATTTTCTTCAGTAGAAAATTGAAATATGGTGATAATTCACAGGGAACACACTTATAACACCGATGAAGACTTTTTGGAAACACATTTTGCGTTATTTTATATTATCACTTGCATAGTATTAGACACGAAACACTTTGTTACACAATTGATTTTCAGCACTATCTTTGAAGCAACACACAAAAGCAAACTTTGTTGATTCACAGGAATGATCTATAGGTGATTCAGCTGCATTTCTGATACCCACAAATGCTTCTAGAAGAACTTCCTTCACTTTCACAATCGTAACTGAAACGAAGACTTCGAGGAGCAGGCTGTTCAATTATTATAAGGCTTATTTGTGTACTGCAGTCCAGAATTCTGGGCACGATGGATTGAGTAACTGGATTCAATAGCTGATACTGGATAACTTCATGCGTACTTAATAGATCGCTCAATCTACATTTTGTTGAATAGCGTAAAATCCACAACCCATTCACAAATTTTTTTAGAAGCACATAAAGCACATTTAAATGGATAAAGACAGCCATCATTCTAACCGTGAACAAAAACAGTTTCAGTTCAAACTATGTTCTATTCGCATTTTTCTAAACTGAACAATTTCACACACTTGCCTTCTGTCGGGCACAAATTTCTTGCAGTTCATTTTAGTCATTTTTTGGGGTACCAACGGAATAACTGCAGGGGCAAGCACCCCGAAGGCCTAACGGCACTAGGGACTTGCAGGTGCACCACTCTTCTTGTTTAGTCAAGCCAATCTATTCAAAATCACACAAAGGAATCCTTCCAGACAGGTGACGCTAAACTGTTAACTCACAAATTAATACGCCGTACAAGATGGCGAGCGAATAGTTCCGTTAAATTAAATTAATTTACAATTTAATAAACTTGAAAAATTAAAGGAAAAGACAAAAATAAGGCAATTAATATTTAAGTTGATTACAAGGTAATTAAATGAGAAAAATTAAGATATTTAATAAAAGTGTAAAAAATTACCGTTGAAATTTTAAAAGTTGCCAAAGATGCCACAAGATACGAAATAAACTTTGGTGGCGAAGATTAAAATATTTAAAAATATTGGTAAAACCGAAAAATGATGTTATTGCCTAGTAATTAAATTATTCAAAATTAATTAGAAAAGACAAAATCCAAATTAAGCCGAAAGATATCATGTTGGATAGGCTACAGCACCCTCACCGCTACAGCGCACGAGCCGACACTGTGTGAATGATAAGAACTTTGAGCAGTTATAAAAGTGGACGTATGCACGTACTGCAACTTCGTGCATCGCGTAGCTCAGAAACTTCAAACTTGCGCTATGCGTACCCCTGGAGGTACGCCTTCGGACTAGTCAGGAGTACGGGAAACTAATGTTGGTGATGGTGGAAAATACAAAACAGAAGGGATCAAAATGAAAAAAAGTTATAGAATTTTGCTTCACTGAATTCGTGTGAAAAGTGAAAGTTATGCAAGTCCGAAAACTTACCGAGTAGCAGGAACTGAGCGTTAAAGCATTTAAATATTTAATACCTTTCACGAGCACAAAACTTGTGGAAAGAGCATTTTCGTCTCAGTCTTATATTAGTAAAAAATATCGAACTAATTTTGGTGCAGCTTAAACACGGAGGGCTGCTGTGGCCTAGTGGTAAGGTTTCGGCTTTGGGGCCGGAGGGTTCAGGTTCGAAACCCCATTCCACCGTGCATAAGGCCCTCCGCACGCTAAATGAAACATAGTGGCCAAACGCCCTTTCGCTAGTGAGGGCAGGAAGTTTGGAGAGGGGGTGTCAGCTAAGGCATCATCAACCGAACGCGGCTCAAAATTATGATGTCCGTTACAAAATAACCCTCGTGTTGCTTCAAACTTAAATCTACTCCAGATTAAACTAAACTAGACACTCTATTACCTATCTGCCTTCGTTCGAACCTTATTTTATAACACTCACCTCCATGCACATTCTCAAGGAACGCGTTGAAATCGTTTTCCGTTTGAATAGTTGAATATCATTATAAGTAATTATCAGCTTTCATCATAAGTCAATGAGAAATTATTCAAACACTGTTTCATTTATTAGGATGAAAAACTAATGCTATTATAAAAAATGGAATAAAATATGAAATCAAAAATAAATCCTACAACTTTTATTTATTCGAGTCGTTTGACTCTTAAGCTAATCTTAACACTATTAAGAAAAACTTTGTGAGTGAGGATGCATGCGGGGGTCCTCAATAATAAAATACCTCATCAAGAGGTACAGGAGGAAATAATGGTTGGGAACCCCTGCCCTAGCACATCCAGATGCTGTTTCCGGCCATACATTCCGACGTCATTCTGGCTTTCTACCTTCCAAAACAATATGTACGCTGAATTTTCAATCTTACAGTATACTCGTTATATCTGAACTACTTCAGAACTAGGCGTGATGATGTAGAAGTATCGATCTCTGTCTTTACTTATTGTTGCTTTGTTTTATTTGAAGATGTGCAGGCTGTCTTCTCCAATCATAACCTAAAAGCTAATTTCTAAACTGTTAGAGATAGGCATATACTTCCAAATTAAAAAAACTCTTTGAATGGCATAAACAACATAAAATATAATTCTTTGAGTCATTAAATGTACTGCTGAAAAAATTATGAAATCTTAATTTTTATACAATATCCCGGTCCAATTAGTCATGTTTTGTGAAATATTTTTGACGCACTAACATTTCAAACAAAGGAAAAAGTTCCGCTCTTCGGTAATTAAAACTAGTCGAGTTATGAAACTCTAAATTTCAGGATTTTAAACCAAGCTACAGAAACTCCGAGTAAGCCCTGCTCATTGTTTGGAGGATTTTAAGCCATTAGAATGGTTCGAAATCGTCTAAGATGGTGATATTCAAATGTAAAACCCGGTCAGTTTTTGTCACAGAAGAGGGCAACTTTTTGTTTAAAATTTTAGTGTGTCAAAAATATTTTACTAAATATTACTAAAAGGGACTGTATAAAAATTTGGACATCGTAATATTTTTCAGTATTGCCTTTATGGACTCTTACAACATAAAATACAATTCTTTACGTTATTTAAAGTACAAAATGTCCGAGAAAGATCTTTATTATTTTAAAGATTAATAATAAAAATACGAAAAGGGGAAATGAAACGCAGTTTGCGGTAAAAGAATGAAAAATCTAACAGGTGTTTTTTTTCTATTATCAATAGTCTGAAGTAGATGACACTAATTACTTGGCAGCTGTAATTAGAAACGAAAATGGCGACCGCTCTGAGGAGAAGGCAATGTGTGTGGTTAGCGGTGAAAAAAATCACCGAAACCGTAAAGTTTCGCCTAATGTACCATAGAAGTCCACCAAGTGCGCCTTCAACTTATGCATGGATGTAGAACAGGGGTTCTCAACCTTTATTGGCTTCGGTACCCCTTGTTAATTTTTATAATTTCGCGTCCCCCTTACTGTCATATCCTCTCCCTTCACCAAAAAAAGAAGATTTTATCATTAATGTTAATGGCTTATGTTAGCTTAAGAGTCAAATGACTCGAATTAATAACATTTGCTAGAATCATTTGTTTTTTTACATTTTATTGCACTTTTACAATAGTATTAGTTCAACGCCAAAACAAATGAATTCAGTATTATAATAATTTCGCATTAACTTATAAGGCTCGTTAAAAATTACGCTCTTTAATAGTCAACTTTTCAAGTGGTATAGTTATTAAAGTATTCAAGTGGTAAAGCAAGTATTAACTTGGGGAAACAAAATTCTGTAAATTTTTTAATTCCTTATGTTTTCTTTTTTCCACCCTTACCAACTTTGATTTCGCGTACCCCCAACTTGTAATTCGCTTACCCCAGCGGTACGCTTAACACATGTTGGGAACCTCTGATGTAGAAGTTTAAAGACACGGGAAAAGTTTAAAAATATTCACGTAGAGCTACAATGAATGTACTGTAAAAATAAAATTAGATTTCTTTTTTCTTTTGCCTCAAGCTGCATTTCATTTCACCTTTTCGTATTTTTGTTTCTAATGTTTAGATTAATAAGGATTTTTCTCGGCCACCCTGTATTTTTCCAATTCGAAGTATATGCCTACCTCTAACGCTTTAGAAATTAGCTGCTGGGCTATGATTAGAGAGGTCACTGTATATTACTTCATTTGAAATAATTCTATTTTCACTTTTAAAATTATTTCTTTAAGGCAAAAATACAATGTAATGTGTGTTAATGTACTTGTTCTAGTACTGCACAAAATTCATTTTTTTGTTACTGCTCACCTGTTATAATTGCATATAGTCACGGCTGGCTGGACTATCTCATAGGGATTAGTAACATAGACATTGACAACCGTTGGATAGGCCCAGTACATCTTCAAGAAATTCATCGTTTGGTAAAGAAACCCAATGAGGCACATGATGAAGACCGTGATCTTGATGATTCTCTTCGACAAGCTCTTGTTTGCCGCAATCCCGGGGATACTAGTGATGAGAGATGCCTCCAGAATGTTTTTCAAGTAAGGACCGAAGGACTGGTATTTATACTGATTGATCTTGAAAAGGGATATCTTTTTTTCTCGAAGCATTCTGTCTTCCTTCTGCATAAATGTAATAAAAAAGGTTTTTGAAAACTCACTTTGGCTACCGAATAAGAAAGCAGAATTTTTTTTATTTTGACTATTTTATACATTTTAGTCTTTAATATATATCTTATATTTAGTCTTTATTATATATTTTATATAATCTTAAAATTGATTTTTCTCAAATGCCCCAACTAGGTGGCACTATATGCATGGAGTCAAAATTTTATTAAATTTAGCGATTTACTGATACATCAGATTGAATATATTAAATTAATGTATTGTCATCGAGGTGAACCAAGTTTCGTACCAATCTTTTTGTATCAAGTGTACAAAATTTCAAAACTCTAGGACATCATGAAATGAATGAAAAATTGATAAAAAAAATTCTATCTTACAAAAATGAAACAAACCAAGTTGATAAAAGTGTAAAAAAATAAAACATAGTTTGGTCCCATGAATATTGTAGGTTTTTATTATGAAATTTCTGAAAACATATCTTATCAAAGTTTTTCTTACCTTTGACTCTTCTGCTTCTTTGCCTTTAAATGTATTAGAACTTTTCCAGTTGTAGTTTTCCATTTCGCATTAGATGAAATCACTTTCTTTCACGGATGAATATATTGCTGAAAAACTACATAAAAATTAAATAGTTTCCAAGATTAACAAAACTTATTAAGTATATGTATTATTGAATAAAATTTATTGCTACTGTGGCGCCCTCTTGCACCTTTTTCCTTGACATTTGCATTTTCATCTCTCACCTTGCCATGAGACGGCAGGTAGAGTTTTATTCTTCCATGAAAGATACTAAGATGGTGCGAAGGTAATAATGCGCGCGCACTATTGGTCAAGGTATTCATAAGAGTACATCTTCCAATTCCGTCGCAGAGACAGAGAGAGGGAGAGGGAGAGAGGGGGTAGAGGGAGAGAGGGCAACAACGCAGTATAAGCCAACTCACCTTAGTGAAGTATGAGTCTCTGTGGTTGGATCTACAGCAGTACAACAGACGGTGTTAGCCATCTCGCCTAAGCAGAGTATGAGCTTTCCCGACTGGTTTAGAATCCCATCCTCTGCAATTAGATGCTGCTTGTTAATCATCAGCTACACAGAATCCAGATGTGCCTGTCACTGAACGTGTTCCTCTTCTCGCCAAGTATTCTTGTGCACATGGTAACTTTTGATACGAGATGGATCGTTCTGCAGATTCTTTTTGTTTAAATGCTTTAATGTTCTAATTGACGAGTTCATTTTGCACAATATACCTTGTTAAAAAATGAAATAAATGTTTATTGGTGACCCTTTTGCCTGGGATATCATTTGCAACTTGCAGATCTGAGTCAGTGATGAAGTAGGGCATTTGGAGGTATCCTCTAGCCCCTTCACTACTATAGGAACTGATGAATGCACACTCTGTTACTATTTTATGGAGTACCTTTACGATTTAAATTAACATGAATCTGGAAAACTTCGCTGCGTGTTTTTATGAAATAATATGCGCAGAACAGGTTTATTTGTAACAAAATAAAATACACAATGCGAAAATCTAATAAAAAATATCCAATTCTACGATTAAAAGAAAAATATTTGCTTATAAACTAAGCTTGAATTTAATATATGAAGGATGAAATTTTCCTGATTATAAAACGTTAGTACAAAATAAACGTTCCAAGTAAAAAAGATAAAGATTTTTGTCATTGCATAGTCTTGCTCTTAAAGTTTTTCTATCGTCGTGCTCAGGGCAAATCCTAAAATTGTACCAGCACCTCCCCTCCGCCTTTTTTAATACTTCAATCAGCATATCTCCTCTCACCAAATAATACTCTATGCCAGGGAGTGCTAAGATTGAAATTACAATTAAACTGAAATAATAACGTAAAACATTTTTGAACTAATATGATATAGCCATCTTCGGCAGCTGATTCACTTATCAAATTTATTGTATCAATTTCGTAATGTCAAATAGCTTTCATAGTAACAAACACAGGGAGAAAACTGTTGCACCCATTAGCTGAAACGTATATAAAAAGTATAATTTTTTGGCAATAAAAAATATATATTACATATATAACGATTTTTGCTATTAAAGTCACACACGATTCTGATGGTTATTACAATAACTGTATTAATCAAGTGATTAGAAATTTTATATTTATTTATTTCGCATGAATGAATAACGTAAATTAATAACTACTAATATATTGACTCTTAAAATAAAGATAACTCGGTTTTTTTTTTCTTATGAAATTTACAGTTAAAAATATCTATAGCCCTAGAAATTATGGAAATCTCCTAAGTATTTCGTATATACTTAATACACTCATGTCCATAAATTAAAGATAATTCAGAATCACACAGAAATTGAACTCTAAAATAAAAATTTCACCTGTAGAATTATCACACACATCTTGAAGAAGAATATGCAAATTACAGGAAACCACCAGATGGCACGGATAGTACGTCACAATGACGAGAGTGTAAGAGAGGGGTATATAAGGAATGGTGGCAAAGAAGTAAAATTGTTCAAAAGCGCTTTAAAAGCCTTTCAGTGCAATAACCGCATAGTAATGGCACAAAGGAAGCATTTGGATGATTTTTTACGTGGTAGAATTATCGGATGACTGGAATGTGGACGTACGCAGCTGGAAGTATCCGAGGAACTTGGAATCGCCCAGAGTGTCATCTCCAGGCTTTGGCAACGATTCCAAGATGATGGTAATGTGAGTAGATGTTACAGCACAGGTCGCCCCCGAGTTACAACGCCGAAAGAGGACCGGTATTTGGCAGTTACTGCCAAAAGAAACAGACGGAGCACAGCATCAGACCTGTCTCGTCAGCTCTCTTCAGCTACCGGTACGACAGTTTCAAGGCAGACCGTGTACAGACGCTTAGGGCATATTCGTCTATATGCTCGTAGACCTGTCAGATGTGTTCCACTTACCGCAACTCACTGTCGCCCGCGATTAGTCTGGAGTAGAGAGCATGCATTGTGGACACTGCAACAGTGGTCTTGTGTGATGTTTTCCGACGAGTCCAGGTTTAGTTTGCAGTCTGATTCTCGCTGGACTTTCATATGGAGAGCGCCAGGTACCCGTTACCACCAAGAGAACACCATTGAACGACACCGTTACGGTGGTGCAGGATGGCTCGTTTGGGGAGGAATTATTCTTGGTTCCAGAACTGACCTGCATGTTCAGAGTGTAACGATGACAGGCCACATCTATCGGGATGTCATTCTGGAACAACATGTACGTTTGTTTCGGGGCGCCATGGATGCTGAATTTCTGTTTATGGATGACAACGCCCGTCCTCACCGTGCAAACATTGTAGACGAATGCCTTGAATCGGAGGATATCACCCGTATGGATAGGCCAGCATACTCACCGGACTTGAATCCAATAGAGCATGTGTGGGATATGCTTGGCCGACGAATTGCAGCCCGTCAACCCCCTCCCACCTGTCTACCGGAACTTCGGAGGGCATTGCTTGACGAGTGGTGTAATATTCCCCAAGATCAGATTGATAATTTGATACTCAGATTGCCTAGGCGTTGTAAGGCCTGTATCGCATCGTCCGGGAGACATACTCCGTATTAGCCATCATACTAACCATGTTATACTGTTTTTTGTAAATAGGTTCTTTTTTGAAATTTGCTCCAGGGAGTAAAAATCGCAAGTTTTATTAATTATGTCAAACATATAGCATCTGTTTTGCTCTTTACCTTTTGTTTAATAAATACGCTTTACAAATAAGTCAAATTTGTTTTGCTTCTGTCTCTTTCTTTGCCTGAACTTCATTATCCTTAATTTATGGACATGAGTGTAAATATCGCATTGTAAATCTAATCCCCCCAAAAATTACCTTGTGTTTAAAATCTAAGAGAGAAAGACTTCATAGCTTATAAAAAGTAAAATTTTTTGATTAAAAAGTTATCTGAAATATGATGATTTTTTTAACAAAAGAAAAACAAATGATTTAAAGATTTAATGAAAAAATGAAAATTTCAACAGTAAAAACCGCCGTTCTAAATTATATTTAAAGATATTTTTAAAAAATTGTTAAAATTTTGGAAGGAGTTGTTCTTGATCATCGATGCCGTAAAAAAGATGTCTCAAGCAATAATTTTCTTTCGATTATGACTCTTTCTACTTCTACTATTAACGCCTTTATGATTTTCTAACAGAAAATCGATAGGGATATAAAACGACTTGATGTCATCGAAAATTTCAGATAAATATTTCTCGTACTTCAAATTCCTTGCAGAGTTGTACATTGCCCGCCTTTCAATGGAGGAAAAAAAGGAATAAATCTTATGCTAGAAAACAACAGCACAAGACCAAAAAAAAAAGACAATGAAAATAAAGGTAGATGGAAATTCTTTGGAAGAAATAGGGACAAAACTACACAAAAATATTGTCAAAAATTCTATAGACGGGCCTATGTTTAACATTTATAAGAAGTATACGTAAAAATGTTGTGATTTTTTAGAGCATTTTTGTAATCTCTGTAAAAATATTATAAATAGTTACCTATAATTATTTTTGCTCTTTTTTGAATTTCTTAGATGTCTATTCTTTAAATGCATAATTTAAATTTCATTTCGATGCTAACTTATTCGGAGGAAAAATAGCCCGTTACAGTTCATTGGTTTCACAATGAAACCACAAATATCTTGAAAATAAAAAATGCAAAATGCTGAATATTTTTCATTTACATATTTATGATGAGCTACATGTCTAATAATCATTTTTGAAATGAATTTAGTAATTTTTAAAACGAAACATATAGTGAACTTGAGAGGGTTAAGGATATGTATTATTTATTAAAAAATTTATTTTATTCATAGAAACAGATTTTTTTGTACACGGTATTTCTACTTTAATAGAACTCTTATGCGATTTAAAATAGCATGAATCTGGAAAACTTCGTTGCTTGTTTTCAGGAACATTACACATAGAAGAAGTTTATTTTTTGTAAAAATAACATAATTAATGCACAAATCTAGTAAAAATGCCCAATTCTGCAATTAAAAAAAAGTATTTGCTTATAAGCTAATGTTCAATTTAATATATACTGGATGAAAATTTTCCCATTACAAAATGATAGCACGAAATAACCGTTGCAGATAAGGATGTAAAATTTGCTATCATTGCATAGTTTTGCTCTTAAAGTTTCTTTTATCGCCGAATAGATAGCCCAACTAGTCCATAAACTTAAGTAGTGGGTCAAAATTTATTATTTTTACCCAAATGAATTCGCATTATTTACGGTAGTAATGTATTTACTCTATGAATAAAATTTTTTTTATTTCTTTATCACCCTCGCCGACCTATTCACCCATAGGCTATGGAGTGTTTCAGCGGCCATCGGAGACCTGGGTGAAGGTACATGCTGGAATGCCAGGAAATGAGCTGGCCGATCAATTTCCCAAAATTGCTGCAGATTGCGGTATAATTTTTAATTTAATTAATTAATTTTCATTAAAATTTTTCCAGGGAAGATGTAAAGGGTGATTATAAAAAAGTAGTTGAACTCTCATAGTTATGGTTATAGGGAAAAATATCGAAATTTTCAGATGACAACACCTACTTTTTTCACGGAGATGTGATCATCATACTAAAAACTTAACGACAGTAGGCACAGACAAAAAAGTGAAAGCAACAACCATGGTATAAAAAAACTTTGCCGGAAAATGATCCCCATACCGTTCGGGAAAACGGAATAAAACTTTGAATGCTGGTATTATACGGTATACGCTCAAGAATGATGTGATAAACAATAGTTCGTCTCTCAGATTAACGGTTACAGTGACAAAATTTTGAATTTTTCCATTGCTAACATCTACTCTTTTCACGGAAATGCGATCCTCACAGTAAAAAACTTAAAATAGATTTGCAACGGTATTTTTAGCGCGAAAAATGGCGGCGCTAGATAGGCTAAAAAAGTGAAAACAACAGCCGTGGTTAAAACCTTTTTGCCGATAAATGATCCTCTAGCTAGCATACTGTTTGAGAGAACGGAAAAAAATTAGAGTATCATATTTCGGCAAAGTTTTATTTTATAATCACTCTGTACTTTTAGCATTTATTGGAGTAATTTCGAGACAGGTGTGCGTCTGAGGGAGTTCTTGCCCAACATTGATATTAAATTACTAATTACTAATCAATGCTTAATTTATTTCGTAACAAGGCAAGACCAATTCCCATTATATCTTTTTGGTTTAATATTTTAAGCAATACAAACTGTCTTTATGGAGGATTCGAGGATACTGATTTTTTTTTCATTGTTGCTTCACAAAAGATTTCCATTTGGCCATTCCTGCAGAAGAGTATTGATCCATTTAGTTTAAATCTTTGAAAAAAATGATAACAAAGCTATGTGTAGCATTTTAATAAAAATGACGTTTTTCTTTCGGGACATGGGAACATACACATCAGGACACAAATCCCTTTGCCAATTCCAAGTCAATCAAGTTTTTAAATAATTGTAGGTAGTTTTGAAATAGCACAAATTAATTAATTTTATTGTGTTAACATGTGTTAATTTTTCAACTGTTAATAATGAGTTTTTTAGTTGGAAGAACGATTCACTTTATTACAAGTAATGTAATATTTAGCAATTCAAAATTTTATAAAGCAAAAAAAAGAATAACTTACTTCACGCTTCAGTGAGAAGTTGTGAAAATAAAGCAGAATGTACCTAAACTCTTCACATAATTTTGAAATGCTTGTAGCATCGTGAATTGGCTGTAATGCATTGTACGAAACAATACATAACTTAAGATCAATAAAACTTTCCAAACTTTCGCATTCTATCAGTAGACCTTTACATGGAATTATTTTACTTTTGCTTTCTTTTGGTCCAGCACGCAAAGTATCTTTGTTCTCATAAATATTTTAAACTCTTGTTTTAAAAGGAACTAATAGCTTATTTGGACGAAAACTGTATCCGTTAATATTTAAATTGTCTTTAATGAGAAATGAGGTAGAAAGTATTAGTTTAGGTTCTTGAAAATGTATTAATTTTTTCCCCTTTTTTAATTCGAAAACAGAATAGAAAAAATTTCTGCAAGTTATTGCATACTTCTAATACGGTATTGTGGTGTAAATCAGCATGGCATCCCAATAACGTTTGGAAAATCAAGAAAGAACGCGATGTATAAAAAGTCATGTGATTCTTTAAAAATCGTTTGCTGAACTGAATTTTTAATTAGTACAATGGACTTTACAGAATAAGTCTGTATATATAAAACGATAACGTATGTGGAGTCGAAAAAGGTTTGTTTCACTTTTACTGATGACAGCGATCGGTTTGTTTTCAAATATAAAACATTATGGTACGTAGTTTCAACATCATTATGATGTTTTTCATTATGGTTCGTAGTTTTATTTGTAAACAAAACGGGTAACCTCCTTCCGTTGATGCTTTAAAGGCAGAGTAATAAATATTACTTATTTTTTTTCTTCTCGCGCAATTACAATGTTTCGTTAATTTAGAAAAGCAATACATTTTTAGATTAAATTTGTTTATATTCGGCTATGCTATGAATACGTAAGTTTGTATTGAAAAGGGAGCAAATAAATTTTTCTTTGTCTAGGCAATTGACAGGTATACTTGCATCGGCCCTGTTTATTACCACACTTAGTATGTTACTGCATTATTTTATTTCGAAAATTCTCTCGTATAATAATATGGAGTAATGTAAAATACATAATAAAATAACGACAACACGATAATTTAAACACACTTTATTGATATGCTGTTTACATTTAAATTCAATGTCTGTATTTTACTACTTATCACTAAATGATATTCAGAAGTATGCATTTTTACAAATAAGTTGATATGTAATTCAGATTTAAAATATCCGTGTAATTTTCGGTTATATTGTAGTTTGACCGCAGTAATCAAATTTTTTTACGTTTGCACATTAAAATAAACAAAAAGAGATGGGTCATACCCGAACGAAATTCTAAATTTTGTATCTATCAATTTCTTAAAAATTATTTAGCACTTCTTATTTTTAAAGTTCAAAAATGATACAAAAATCATTGATTTTCTTTTCAGTTTCTGTGTTGGTTAATCGATTGATCTTTCATTTATGTTATTCCCTGGTGAAAATGCTATAGGTTTTTTTTTCCATTTCAGCTATTCTTTTCACTTAAATTACCTAATGATTTTCAGATGCTTATTTAATTTATTCTCATAAATTAACGCCAGTTCTATTATAAAAATTTTCATAAATAGATATTTTCTTTCCCTTTTTTCGCCTTAATTATAGTTAACACTAGTCTCATCTCTATTTTCTAATGGATTTTTTTTCTAGTTATAAAAAAAATGCATTTTTATTAATATTCTGCGGTCACACTTTATGTATCAGCCCAGTGTTCAATATATTGTTCCCAATGTGTAGTTTTTCTGCAACACAGGTGCAGGTTTTACTGAATTTTTGCTCGTCTTCACTTTCATCCGTCCTATTGGATAGAACAAAAGGTAGCAAATAGTCTCAAGAAGGTCGAAGAGCGAAACCAGAGACAGTCCAATCCACATTCCCATATAACCTCCGATGTAACTGAACAATTCCACGCTCTGAAAAGACAATGGATAAAAATATAGCACGAGTCAAAATATACAGTACTACTAAAATGAAACAGCGATTTATATTTCTGACATATGCATTATTAACATGGCGATTTCACACGTATTGTGTCGCACTGAGTAACTGAACCAAAGGATTTTCTGTGATCTTGGCGGAATATTCACCACCTCCTTAAAACGCGAACGAAAACGAAACGAACTCGAAACTTCTTTTGCAGTCTCGCCTTCGCCATTATTTCCGTGCAGTACAGTACATGTTTTTTGGATTTGTGATTTCAGAGGCATTTTGGATAACCCGAGTTTCTGTTAACCAGAGTTCTGTTAACCGGGGTGTTACTGTATATGCAATGCACTAATGAGGGAATACCGAATGTCCGCCCAATTCTACTCCCTTGTTCTACGGCAGACGTTCCCAACCTGTGGTACACGTACCCTGGGGGTACTCGAAGGACCAGATGAGGGTACGCGAACTCTAAGTCGGTATTGGCGGGCACACGAAAACATAAGGGATTAAATATGTTACATAATTTTGTTTCCCCAATCGAGTAAAAAGTAAAAGTCGTGCAAGTCCTAAATCTACCCTCAAAATAAGAAATCAAAAGGGAGTGCAATTTTTAGCTATCCTTATGAGTTAATGCGAAATTATTACAATACTGATTTCATCTGTTCTGACCTTGAACCTATACTATTGTAAAAATGGAATAAAATGTAAAATCAAAAATAAATCCTGCAAATGTTATAAATTCCAGTCATTTCACTCTTAAGCTTATGGACGGCTAGGGGGGATATGATAGTTGGGTGTACGCGAAAATAAAAAGACTAATCAAGGAGTACGATCAAGGAGTACGCGAGGGGGACAAAGGTTGGGAATCCCTGTTGTACGGAAATGACTTCTTCACGGAAGATTGGGGACATCCCAGAGATGCCCGAGCCTGGAGGTTTCACATATGAAGGTCGTATGGAGGAGTTTTGTTGATGTTTTAAAGGATAATAACACCTAAAGGATGGGATAAAAGATTAAAGGATAATGGCACCTAAACATATCCAAGGTGCCTTTTTCATTACACCGTGATCTATTTAAGAAGCACTTCTAATTATGAGAGACATTACCTTTCTTTTTCCCACTCTTTTTTTTTTACTTTTCACATGTTGGAAATTTAATATTAATTAATAATTTTTTAATATTAATTATATTCATCTGCGTGATTATTCTATGTTTCGTTAATCATAGCTACTATAAATTTTTTCTTTGAATATAATCATCATTATTTTGTAGAAATAATAGCAAAATTTCTTTCTTTTCCAAAGTAATGATCATTCTCAATTACAATGTAATGATTGTGTAACGTGTTCACAGTCTTGTTGCAGACATTGATCGTGTTGTTCACGAAAGATGTTCAAACATATCCCTAAGCGAATGTTACTGCAAACTACTGCAAAAGGAGATTATCTTCTTGCAGAATGCATCTACTGTTTTTAATCCAGTCATCACAAATTAATGCTTTCTTCTGTAACATTCCCTATAAATAGAATCAGGTGATTTAAAATAGGGGGTATGGGACATGTATGGGAATTCAGTAGCACGTGAAACAATATGCAGTAAGAGTTTTCATACATCCTAGCGAAAAATTTCTAAAAATATGGTTGGTCTTCCGTCCTTTCATACAATTTTTGTGTTTAGGTTTTCGTGAAGGTACACTCGCAAAAAAAGAAAAAAACTTACGAAACAATTGATCCGATCACTATGCTTCTGA